>VZRX01005380.1:230070-283329 GCA_013398075.1 Notiomystis cincta | reverse complement strand
TTTTTGTCAGATTTTAAATGCATAAGGTACAAAATCTGCATTAACCAATCATGGAGGGCAGTTTGTGAAAGGCCCTATACCCCTTGGTTATGAAGAGCCAGAAGTCCTCTCCCAGCCTTGTGCTCCTGCAGAACACTGGTACAAGAAGAGCAGAACACAACAGCTGCCCAGAACAGAGGGCATCAGCAAAGGCTTCAGCATTTCCCAGCTGAGAGAACAGCATTTCACCACAGGTTGCACAGCAAACACACAGGCTACTACCAGAGGAAACCACAGATTTGAACAAGAAGAAAGTGATGCATTTCAGTCATGCGTGAAGGGAAGCCCAGTGAATAAAAATTATACAATGCCACCATGAACTTGCCCTTAAGGAATAAAAAGAGTTTATTCTGAATGGAATAGAGTACCAAACACAGCAGAATAATTTTTCTTTTCCTTGAAGGTGGAGGAAACACAGATAATTTTCCAAGCATCATAAAAAAAAAGATTAAAAAACACTAAAAGAAGGAGCACACTTGGATCTTTTGTAGAAGATTCCTATTTAGTTTGCTTTTAAAAGACCAAAATTTTAAACAGATGCACTTTGTTTTAGTTATAGACTGATAACCCAATCATTCCAAGCTGGGAAAATGAGAGATTAGAGGTTCAAACAATGCAAAATAAAGGAATAGGAACTCACAGGAATATCTGATGTTCACGACTGCAGTATGCAAGCAGCTGATCACATAACAAAGCTTGTCTACAAAGAGCTCTTCAAGAAAGACTGAGCTGGTTGAAGTGCACAGATCCTTCCACCAGGAAGCAGGGAAAGCTAGTTTATTATTAAAAGGCTGCCAGGGCTAAAAGTAGGAGCAGCAGCTGATTTTAGTTTCTAATGAATATGTTGGGCATTCCTCTTGACCACAGGTTACATTTGTGGAAAAAGGGAATAAGGAGGAAAAATAGATTTCATCTGAGGAAGGGGAGAAAGTATCCTTGGATATCAACTCAATCATCTAAAAAGTCTGTTTTAAGCTAGTTTTGAGTGGCATAGTGGCAAAATGAATATTTGTGCTCAGAGACATGGGTAAAACAGAAAATCCAGATTAGACATCATATAAAATGTCCTGGAAATGTAATGCATTAAAAAAATTTAAAATTAAAGATTTACCCAGATCCTTAATGAGTGATAATGCTTCCCATGATATAAATGCTCCACCACCATCATCCATAGCTCCTTGCCCAACATCCCAGCTGTCCAGATGTCCACTGATCAATACAACCTGGAAAAGCAGTTATGAGAAAACATATCTACATGAAAACACTGAATCAGAAAATTCTGTTTAGCATTTAAGCATTTTAATTATTTTGCCATAAAGATGGCATTTTAGTTTAGAACAGGAGGAAAGAAATATTTCAAATAAAACTAAAACATTGTTCTCTAGTTGCTGAATATTAGTCTGAGATTCCACTACTTTAAACCACTGCCTAAATGAAAGGAGATAAACTGTAAGAAATGTTTAAATGAAAGGTTTTATCTTGTACACTACAAAAGTGCATACTTTCTGGAGATGCAGGACTACTGCACTGCTGACTGGTGAAATTTTCTTTCATATTCCATCTGTTTAAGCCCTTAGGCGTGAAATTTAATTAATCCTATTTTTGGGTGCATAAGGAAAAAATATGAACTTAGACTGAAGCATTCCCAGAGGTTTTTGTTTTATTATATATCTATAGCACCTGTCACAGAGGACCTCTGATTTATTAGCAGATCCCCTATGAGCTACAACAATGACAAGATATTTTATAGTTCCATTAGTTGTAAGGATATTTTAAAAGATGGTAGGAAGTCCCAGATGGGTTTTCTGCAAAGAGAGTTTTGTGACTACAGTAGAGAACAGTTTTGTGGGCATCTCCAGAAATATCCACTTGCAGATCTGAACCCTTCAAATGTTGACAAACAGCATCAGACCAATACCACAAGTGTGAGTTTCCTAACTGGGCCTTGAGCTGAAGGGCTGATGGATCTATGATTACAATGGAAAGGTCAAGGAGGGACAAAAACTCTGAGCCAGGCAGGCAGTGTGATAAAAAATGGTGCAACAGCACAAAACCAAGAGCGGGACTCATTCAACCTATGACAACTCAGCACTGAGGAAAAAACTGAAGGAGATCCTGGAGCACCCACCTGTGCCCTGCTCAGAACTGACCATACACAAAGGATGCTTCCTACTCTCTGGTCAGCTGATGTCAAACAAGTCTGAGTTGTGGGATCCAGAAAAATGTAAAAAATGCTCATTCTTTCTGCCTCCTTCTTTTCCCTAAGGGATGAGGATCTCCTGGCATAATATCTCATCTTCCATTCATCACAGGACAACTAGTCTAGCACTGAAAATGAGAACATTATGCATTTTTCCTGTTATAACTCCTGGAGGGCAAGAGTCTACACTGTAAAGCATGCAGTGAACATTGCAAGGAAGTAACCTGGAACATGAAGATCTCTATTTTCTTCCTCATATGAGATAAATCTAAGTATGTTTTCACTGGTTATTAAAATTAATGGACTACCATGGCAAGATAAAAAGTATCAAGTACTCATCATACAACAGTGTTTTTTCATCTAATCAAACACAAACTCAGGTAACATAACTGAAATACCCAGAGTATTAAACAAAGGCCATGAGAAAGTACTAATAATACACATTGAACTGCCATGGGTCCAACCAGAATGCACCAAACCCCTCTAAATTTAGAAAATAGACTGTGGGATCTTTATAAATGTGTGTGTTACAAAAACCAGAACAGTCATGCCTTAGAAGCAGAAAAGCTTGTGATCAAAATCTGAAGAGCAGCTTACTCTTTCCTTCTCACATATCTCAACTCTCTTTTCTGGTTATCCAGCCATCACATGTGCTTGCTTTCCAGCACAGACTCATTTTCTCAGTAGAAAATAGACATGCTGCAATCTTTATTCCAAAACCTCCCCTCCTTCAAAAGTGCTTAAATTTGGATGGATAGGCCCTCTGTAAAAGCCTCAGAATTTCTCAGGGCTATTCCTGTGATTTAATGTCATGATGCTCAAAGGGCCAACACAAAAGACTGCAAACAGCACATTTCCCAGGGACACTGCCCTGTGTTCATTCCCAAACATGCAGCCCTGCTACATCCTGCCTGTGCAGGAGAGAGCTCCAACACCACCACACTTTGCAGCCAACTGATGCAGACTCCATACAGTCCACTCAATAAGGAACCCACAAATAATAATAACTTTTTAAAAGAACAGAAAAGGCTCTGAGTGAAAACTCAGTTATCTGTGGTATAAAGGATGTCTATTCCACAGCTTCAAAATCACCATGTGGTTTCTTTGTTCTTAAAGCAAAAATTGGTTTTAAGAAAATAATTATTTTATCTCCTGGGAAACAGAGTTTCAAGATGAACTGAATTATTTAGAACAAGTTTGTAAACTCATTGAGAGAGAACCAAGTTTACAACAGGATGCATTGTCTTTAGCAGTGAAAGAATACATCACTAACACTGTTCCCTGGGAGCAATCTCAACAGAGTGTCTGAGAGGGAATTACTCCTCATTTCTGTGGAACAACACATATTGCAACAGCAGGAAATTCTGAATCAGAAGAAGGTGGTGTAATCTCATTTGGGGTTACAGACTCCAATTGCAAAGCTTCTTCACCAACTCCAGAACATTACATCAAAACAGATCAAGGTTCAAGTGGATTGAGAAAGTCACTTAATTTTATGGATGAACTTCAACTTAAATTTACTGAAGCTGTTGCCAAGAGTAATTACATAAATTCAACCATTGTACCTCTATGTGAAAGTTTCTTCAAAACAGTTGTTTTTCCGAACTATCATGTTTTTGTAGCAGCTGCTAAAATGAAAGTTTCACTGATCATGCTGATAGCCATAGACATTCTTAAAATAAGACACAGTTGTAAAATAACAAAGCCCACTGTGTTTATCTTGGTCTTTAAGTAGATAGAATGTGTCTGAGCAATAATGGAAATATTTCTGAAATTCAATCTAAACCACTATATTATTTAAAGTAATATTATAAAATAATAGCATTATAAATACTCTGTATAGCTAGGTAATAACAAAGGCAGTTAAAGCTATCCAGGATGTATGATTATTGCATTTTCCACATTGCTTTCAAAGCTGTTATGTGACTCTCAGCTCCAAATCTACACAGACACTAATAACTTATATTTGCACAAAACAATCCTATAGAAATGACAGAAGAACACAAGCTTTGCAAAGCAATGCTTTTAAGTATCTGTAAGTATAAGAATTTGTTTTAAATATGCAGAGAAACCACAAGCAAATGTACAGGACACTACAAATACAGCAATACATATTTGCCAAATTGACTAAAAATAAAATTAGGATAAGACAGTTTGCATGCAACATGACAACTTAAAATTTATCTTTCTTATTCTATTTCCTTCTGCATCAGCATGACAATCTCTCTTGCATGCCTTTAGGTCATGTGCAGCATTTCAATCAAGCATATTGAAATATTTTGAAAAAAAAATTATATTTTAAACTCAAGAAAATTAGAGAGTAACCACACATTTACATAAATGTGTATATGTCATGGAGTTATCCTTTTCTAAGCAGGATGGTTTATGCCACTAAAAAAATAATCTTGAATCCCATATGTAGTCACACAGGCCAATTGCATTTTTCATGCAACAACTTCATAATATGCAAATGAACTACCTTCTGCTGGATTAAAAGGAATTTTAAGAAATGTCTATCCCATTTTTAGTTAAACTGAAAGTGAAAGCTTCTTTCTATGCAACCTTAGAGATCATAAATATTAATTAAACATTAGGAAAGAACTGTAAACAACATTTTCAATCACTTAATTTAATCTAGGATAACATTTGTATAAGTTTTGAAACCCACCATGCAGTTATTTCATGTTCCTGAGACAGATGTATATCAGGTAATGCAAGACTAATGGAAGAGTAATGAAGCCATCATTCATTTTTGTCCTTCATGGATGAAGAAGGTTTCATGGATGGAGCTTTGGGTTCACAAAATAGGATCTTTATTGATGGAATCTGCCTATCAACACATTTCTCTTAGTAAAGCATCCTAATAACTTTCATTATTCAAAACACTGAGAGGTATTTTTCTGTACCTCTTCCTCCAGCAGCCAGTGAAGATAAGGAGCACCTTAACTTGCAAGAGGACAGAAAACTTAAACAAGCATCACATACACAAAGAATCACAGAATCACAGAACCAATTAGTTTGGAAAAGACCTTTGAGATCATCAGGTCCAACCTACGACCAAACTCCACCTTTTCAACTAGACCATGGCACAAAATGCCACATCCAGTCTTTTCTTAAGCAATTCCAGGGACAGTGACTCCACCACGTCCCTGGACAGCCCATTCCAATGACCAATCACCCCTTCTGTGAAGAACTTCTTCCTAATGTCCAATCTAAATATCCCTGGTGCAGATTAAGGCTGTATCCTTTTGTCCTGTCTCTGGTTGCCTGGAAGAAGAGACAGAGCCTCACCTGGCTACACCTTCCTTTCAGGCAGTTGGAGAGAATAAGGTCTCCCTCAAGCCTCCCTTTCTCCAGGTTAAATAGCCCCAGGTCTCTCAGCCTCTCCTCATGGGACTTGTGCTCCAGACCCTCCCCCAGTCTTGTTGCTCTTCTCTGGACACGCTCCAGCATCTCAACATCCTTCCTAAATTAAGGGGCCCAGAACTGGACACAGCATTGGCCTCAGCAGTGCCAAGTACAGAGGAAGAATGACTTCCCTGCTCCTGCTGGCCACACTATTCCTGGCACAGGCCAGGATGCCATTGGCCTTCTTGCCCACCTGGGCACACACTGGCTCATGCTCAGCCTGTTGCCAATAAGTACTCCCAGGTCCCTTCCTGCCTGGCCACTGTCCAGCCACTCTGTCCCCAGCCTGTAGTGCTGCAGTCTGTGGTCCTAAACAGGATATTAGGACCAGATCAAGCATCTTTAGTCACGACACATTCGAACTCCAAGCATCTGTACACCAAAACATCAAACTTAAACAGTGAAGTAGACTGTAACTCGAGTTCTTTTCAACTCTTCATGTACATTTTCAGTTAAATAATTCTAGAAGTTAGTTGTTTCCTCTGGCAAAACAGACTTACAGTGTTCCCATCCAGTTCACAATTACCTGGAAACTTATGAAAAACATTTATTTTCAAATTTTTGTGGTTCACTTTTTCCAGTTTGCTTCTAAGTAAGTCCATCTGAAATTCTAAGTACCACAACAAGGTCTTACAGCATTTAACTGGATATTTTCCTTGCCAGTGCAGGGGTATTTGTGCAATACTTACCTTACATGTATAAACAGCATATAAAGTTGATTTGTGTTTGGACTAAAATCTGAGGGAAACAGGAGTCAGATAAGAATTAGGATCCCCTATTTAATCCAATTTAAAAATTGCCTATAATTTATCTCCTTCCCCAGATACTCATTACTCTTTTTATTCTCACACTCACTTCACAATTTCCTATTCTCTCTAGTCCCAACAAAATTTATGGCACTAAATAAACCATGACTGAAAAACTCTTAATCCCAGTTTCTCCGACAGAGGAACCCAGCACCAAATTCAGGCCCGTGCTCCTAAGCATAAGGGAGTACATTTTTAGTAATTTACACATTTGGATAACATTACAGCTATGAACAGCCAGATGGCTTCAGTTTATAAGGACTTAAAGATTTTCTTCATTTCACTGTGTTAAAAGCATGAGAACAAAGAAAAAAAGAAAGGCAGCATATAATGTACCTAACTAGTGGGCAAATAAAACAGCTGGCAGAACTAAATTTAAGCCCATCGTGCTTAGCTTGCTTTCAAAATTATGATTAAATAAAGTCTTCTTATACACAGACTTGCAAATATAGAGTAGTAAATATGGTATGGCAGTTCTAGGATGTATTAGCATCATCCATGGTAGTAGCCTGCAAATATATTTGGGAAAATGGCAACACCAAGCACTGTGCATTTCTACTCCTTACCCACACAGCAAAGCTGGCACCAGTATTCGTGGCATCCTTCCTTAAAGCACTTCTTAATCTGCAGACTATAGTTCCTTTCCCCTTTCTTAGGAAAAACTTCTGTCACCTTGAAGGTGAAAGTGTTGGTGTGCAATTGGCTTTTTTGCCCTGACTCATTCTCTTCCTACTCTACCTCAAATCTTTTTCTCTTCAAGTCACACAGCAAAACAAATGCAAATTATGAGTTATCAACTCTTCCTACTTCATACTTTGTGTCTAGAGGCAGAACCTCATTCCTGTATGCAAACCAACATTCCTCATGTTTTAAAATATTTGTAATAGTTATTTAATTTGTATCATGCAGCAAGAGTCTGTAAATGAGTCCCTTGGCTTTTCCACCAAAGTCCTTCTGAAACCTAAACAATCTGAACTTGCAATCCTGTGTGCTGTAGCACCACACTGACTGTAGCAAACACACCACACATCATCTTCCATTCTGGAATCCAACCCAGCTCTTCCAACAGCAGGATAAATACTTGAGGAAAAATTCTCAAGCACTGCATTATAAAGATAACCATTTAAACAGTTCTTGCTGGCACACTGTGTCTTGTATACACTACCATGACTCAAGCTCAGCATTTCAACATTAGAGGAAGACAAGATGACAAATTTGAGTGCCCATCAGCAACACAGAGTACTGAGTAGTGTAACCCAGTACTACATGGCATGGGATTAGAGTTAGACTGGCATGCAAGGTAAGATATACACATATAATGTATATATTTGAATAGAAACTCTCCTGTGTTTTAGGATGTGTGGGGCATTGCTAGCAGAAGAAAACTACTTTGTCCAGTAATGTTTAAACACAAGCCTACTCTATTGTGTGTAATTTTATCAACTTCAACAGCTAAATTCAAGCATGGAGCTGTATCAGAGATATTCAGTTGTAAAAAACACTTACTTGGTTAAAACTCTTTGTGACAGTCTACTCTGGCCATTCCCCAAATATTTGTTTTGGGCTACAAATATATTAAAAAAGATTTGTATGTTTTTGTACTTGCCTTTAAGAAAACACTAACTGCCCCCAGTTAAACAGCAATTAGATTAAATCATGCCCTACATGTAAATCAGGAGCATTACCACATTTAGTGGATTTTATTTTGTATATATAAGGATATTTCTTCAAATCAGTTTTTAGCTTTGGTGTCCAAATAATATGACTTCACTGTACAGCTCCTTTTATTAGATTTTACGCACATTAGGAATGGTTCTTAAATAATCAGTCCAGCTGTCTCAACTAATTTACAGTCCTAAAGATACAGTGAACTTCAGAAAGAAAAAAAAAATTATTGAAACAACAACTGTCTTTTCCACTTAATATGCAGTGTAGTAAGTCTTAACTTCCAGGCTTCTGATTAAATGATAGATCTGCACATGAAACAGAAGTGACTCACTTAGTCACACAAGAATTCCAACCCTATTATTGCTAAAAAGCTGATTAACCTTCAAAGAGCCCCTGTGTCACAACATACAGTAAACTCTTTAAAGCTGAATCTATACTTTGTAGAACTGATTGAAACTAAAGTGTTCTTGGAAAGCACTGCAATCAAACCTCCCTGTTTGAAGTGAATCTCAAACCCACTGAGTAGTTAATAGCTAGTAGTAGTAAATGAGCTGATATCATCTCTAGTATGTATGACAGTGAAGGAGAAAATTACTCTGAAAATAAATTATTACAGATAAGGGAATTGTAGTAGAGGTAACAAGATGTAGAAACTATATAAGCATTCAAAAGATAACCAAGTATTGAAATGACTACCATTTTCATATTAAATGTTGGATTTTAAGACTTAGCATTTCCATATTTAAGTTCTCCAACATCTTTTATTTCCTATTTCCTGAGCTGTAACATTTCAGAAATAATATCACTCTTCATAATACTCTATTTTTAAAATAAGGATGTAAAATTATATATTTCAACCCACTTCTAGAGGTTTTAAGAGGAAAAATCATAACAGTAACCACCTCTAAACAAAAGTAGATATCACTGAAATATCACTTACCCTTGCTTAAAGAAGATGTTGTAGCTGCTTTTTTTCTAGTTCAAAGATCAGCAAAGAATCTCTGCAACACCCCTGTAGGAAAGCTAAAATGGTATCTGACTTGATATAAAGAGAGAAAATCTCTTTTTTCTACACTTACCAAAGAAAGATTTCCCTTATACATATAGTAGATAATTTTTATAATCTAGAGTATATACATTTATATATTTTTCACTTTAGGGATATATAGGATTCCACATTATTACAGATCTAGCAACATCCCCAAATGTTTTATCTTTGAAATCTCTTTTTTCAGATATCTAAATTAATCTCAGCTGAAATAAACACTAATATCCAGTGTTACTCTTTTTGCTGAAGCATTTCCACAGCCTACTTGTACACAGTGATATGAGGCATGACTAGCAAGCTCCCCTCTTTAAAACTGTAAAAATAGTAGATTTTTCTCAAAAAAAATTACGAATATTGTTTTCTCTCAAGAACACTAGAGGACCCTTTAACAAGTCAGAATCGTGCCTTGCCAGCAGTGCTTTAGAGCATTCTGATGACCTAAAATGTCTTGAAAGCCATCCTGAGTAGCTACTTCTCAACTGTCCTCAAGAAAATAGACTTGACTTTACAAATCCCCCAAGAAGACTGCTGATGGAAGTAAGTCAAAGCAACTCTTACATGGCTGTAATAACAGCTAAGCACTATAAGAGAGGCTTAAAATCAATTTTAAGGGTTTTTTATTTTAAAAAAACTCTATTATTTGTTTTATTAACAATTTATTAAAAAACTATTTTAAGTGGCATGGGTGTCCCCATGCCAGACATCAGGCATTGGAGAATACTTGAGGTTGGAAGGCACCTCTGACTGTGCATTGACTTCCACATCCTGCTCACAGCAGGATCAGCTTTAATCTGATTTAGAGTTTTGTCCAGTCAACTTCTGAAATTTCTTACAATAGAAATGCTACAACTTCTCTGGACAAACTGTTTCAATGTTTACTCTCAGGAAAATATTTTTTCTAATACCCATTATAACACAAGCCTTTTTTTAAAATGTGCCCTGCTGTGCCTTCACTGCAGCATTCAAAAGTCAAACTGGATTTTGAATGCTGTCAGCTGACAAGTCTGCCTTGTGAGCCACACCTCCAGATGCTTTTATTATTCATCACCACCAACTGAACACAATGGAAATGAATTTTTTGAATCTTACCACACTGTGGTCCCTCACCATTACATGTACTAGAAAGTGTTGATCCCGAGATCATTTCTCCCCAAACTGTCCCAGTTCTAGAGTCACAATGACCTATCAGAACTAGTGATGCCTTCCCTCTTACTCCACAAATCCTCACATAGGTCAGGTTCTTGCCATTTCTTCCACTGCTGCCCAAAGGACTTTGTTGTGTAGTATGCTAAAACACTCAATTAGTCTTTAATTTGATTCCTGTAACCCTTTTTTATTTTTGTGGCTCATCCTACATTCATGGCACCTGCACAAGTTTTCTCAGAATTTTGCTGAGATTATCCTCTTATTTGTTACAGGGTTTTTTCTAAGATTCTTATTATTCATTACTGATTTTTTAAATCTGCATGTAACATTTTCTCTTTCCTATACACATTGCTTCCCTCTTAAACTCTACAATAAATGTCTCAAAGCAGCACTGACTTCAGGCATTCCCAGAACTGCAGGAACACACTGTGGGATGAATCCATGAGGAGATGCTCTGTTAGACTTCATAATTACAAACAAGGAAGAACTGACTGGGAATGTGAAGGTCTGCAGGAAACATAAGATGGTGGAGCTCAGGATCCTGAGAAGAAGGGGTAAGGCAAATGGCAGTGTGTGAGCTCTGGACGTGGGGACAGTAATTGTTTAGCCTGTTCAAGGACCTGTTTGTAAGAATCCTATGGGAGACAGAGCTGGAGATAAAAAAAAGAGTCCAGGAGAGCTGGCTGGTTTTCAAGGATCATGCTGGGGACCATCTGGACAGCACCTTGGCAGAGAAGGGAGCTCAGGGTCCTGGTGGACAGCTAATTGACCAAGAGCCAGCACTGTGCCTGTGCCATAAACAAGGCCAGTGGCACCCAAGCTGCATCAGGCAGAGAGCTGCCTGCAGATCAAGGAGGGTGAGCCTTCCTCACCACTCAGGACTGGAGACACACATCTTACACATTTTTGAGACACATCTGTGTGCTATGTCCAGCTCAGAGTACCCCAGCACAAGAAAGACATGGCTATACAGGACCACAGGCATGATGAAGGTGTCACAGAAACTGCAGGAAAAACAAAAACTCTCCAACAACATCTTTTCAGTGTTGGAGAATTAAGGTATTGCTTTATTCTGGCCAGGATGTGCAATAGGAATAATTTCATCCACACATTGCCTGGGCTGTGCAGTGAAAATCATTCCATCACACACGGTTCTTTACTTGATTTTTCACATATTTATACATATGAACCCAAAGCAATTCTTTGGTTCAATGCTCCTTGGTCCCAAATGATACAATTTTTAGTATTTGGTTTCCTGTTGGTTATTGATCCTTTCACCTTTGATGATAATTTGGTCCTCATTCTTTGGTTGTCCTATGGATTTTTTCCCAACCAAGCATCTCTAACATATCAGGGGATGATGTTTGAGGGTAACATTTGTTAATGGTCACTTATTTCTTGTGCATCTTCCAGCAACTCCCAGTCCATTGAGATGTTAAGCTCATCAGGCCTCGCCCAGGGAACAGAGTCTTTTGAAAAGAAACTTCAACACCCTTCCCCCTGGGCAAAGAGGAAAAAACCCCTGACTAAAGTTAGTTTTAAAAAAAATTATGATTTCTATTGTATCGTTTCCAACAAAGGGGCCAGAGAGCTGGGACTGGAGAAGGGAAGGCTTCAGGATCTCTTCAAGGTGTATAAATACTTGATGGCAGATGTAAAGAGGAGGGAGCCAGACTGTTGTCAGCAGTGCCCACTGACAAAACAAGAGGCACCAGGCAGAAACTGAAATTGAAGAAATTCCACTTAAAAATAAGAAAACCCTTTTTTCGCTACAAGGGCTATAAAACATTGGAACTGCTGTCCAGAGAGTCTGTGGGGTCTCTGTCCTTGAAGATATTCAAGACCCAAACCCTTCATAATCTGCTCTGTTGGCTGGCTTTGAGCACAGGGTCAGTCTATGTGATCTCCAGAGGTCTCTTTTTGTAATTATGACACTGATTCCAGAAAGACTAATTCACATTTTCTTCTGGATCTATATATAATCCACATTTCTTTTGGCTCAGAAAATTTCATCAGAGATACAAAAAGCAGAACACAACTTGGAAATCAATTCTACCAAAGCCCAGTATGTCCTTCAAGATCCAGACAGATAAAGTTCAACTGTAATCTTCAATATAGTACTTTACCAGCACAAGACAAAAGACATCTTTTCTACTTAGGGTAGTCAAAATCATGGTAAAAAATTAAAGTTGCTATGAAATCCATTTTATTAAATAATTTGCAATTCCTTTCTAATAGTTTTATGAACTGATGCAAGAATTCACAGAAACAGGACATTACTTGGCTTGCAACATGAAAGAAAAATGATTTTATCTTACACTGACCTTAAAATAATTACTTTACATATTGTATGAAACATGTCTTCAAAGTATCAACATAACATTCAAATGACAAGTCTTCTTTCACCAATGGTAGTCCCTTCAGTTTCTTTTTGTTTCTATAGCACTCCTACTGAGGCTTAAATGTAGACTTAGAAAATAATTATTTCTCATTTCTACATTCACATTAGCTCATTATATTGTATTGATCTCTTTGTCAGTAAAATAGGACTAAGCAGCTGTTTATTATGTAGGGATACTGTGGAGATTAACATTTATTCTTATATTTATGACACCTTCCAAGAAAAATACTAAGAAATAGAGGCTTGAAACCCCTGTCTTATGTAGAAATTATTGGAACTGTATGTCTTCACACAAACAACAATTCAGTCCACAATTTCTAGTACCTACCAAATTCATATTCACAAAGACAGAGCTAAGTAACACAGGCAGATTTCTCTACTCAATTCCCATTAGTGTATCTCAAAAAAACCCAGAGTTTTGATACAAAGCAATAGAACACCCTACATGTTTATCTGTCCTTAATTTCTTTGTTTATATAGTCTTGTGAAACTTAAAGTATGTTTGACACAAATTTTCACCAAGATAGAGAAGAGGCTGATTTTTAAACTCAAAAAATGTCTGCAGAAGACCAGATGAGACAACTGTTGTCAGGATGATTTCCGGGGTGGAATTTCTGCTCTAAGTTGAAAGAGATTTGCTTTATTGGAAGCAGTAACCCAAAGGCTCTGGAATGCATTTGGAGTGCAGGGGACTTTGGCAAACCTGGTGCAAAGTACAGATGTGGTGAAGCAGGAAAAAAGAGTGGCAATATGCACTCCAAGATGTTTGACCTTCTCCAAGGCTGAAAGACACATCTGCTACCTGTTACCATCTTCTAATGCATGCACAGATGTGTCCAGGGAAGGGCAGTGGAGCTGGGGAAGGGTCTGGAGCACAAGTCCTGTAAGGAACAGCTGAGGGAGCTGAGGGTGTTTAGCCTGGAGAAAAGGAGGCTCAGGAGGAACATTAATGCTCTCTACAACAGCCTGAAAGGAGGCTGCAGCCAGGTGGGGGTCAGTCTCCTCTCCTAACTAGTAGTAACAGGACAAGAGAAGACAGCCTCACCTTGTGCCAGGGGAGATTTAGATTGGACAGTAAGAAAATTTTATTCACAAAAAGGGTTGTCAGGCACTGAAACATGCTGCACAGGGAACTGGTGGAATCTGCATCCATGGAGGTTTTGAAAAGGAATGCAGACGTGGTGCCTAGGGACATGGCTCAGTGGTGGACTTGGCAGTACCAGGTTAACAGTTGGACCCAATGATCTTAAAAGTTTTTCCAACCTAAATGATTCTATGGTTTGATAATTCTATGCCAGACACAAACCAGTGCTTTCCTGCATAGAATGGAAAGCAGATGAATAACTCAGAGCTCTGGACAAACCCCGTAGAAATGTGAAAAACAAGTCAACTGCACTAAGAGAAGGGGAGGAGATACACAGGTTCCTTGTCCTGCTCTTTTCCAAAACCACAGTGTGATTATCACAGATGAGGGACCATAAAATGGAAGTTATCTTATTTGGAATTGGTTCAGCTTAAGTGAAACATTTGAGTATTCATGAGAAGGGATATGTAGAGTGATTACAGTATTTCCCCAAACAGAGGGAAAGCTGTCCTCACAGTCTGGAATCAAACTGAGCCGTGCTTTGTACAAGGTCTCCACCTCCCCCCTCTCTATCAGGTGCCTAAAGAATGGCTGCAGGCTGGTATCATCTCTGACATTTTCAGAGGCACAAATATCTTCATGTCCTCCATAGCATGAGAAGCTTTTTGAGCTTGTGAATTTTTTTCCCCCATGTCCAGCTACAGAGAGGAAATGAGAAAGAACACCCGAAATACCAGCTAGATCCAGGTTATACAGATGGGTTTGTGTGATGTGGGTTTCTGTCTACCTCGACTTAACTCAAGTTTATGTCCCTAGGCCACTTAAAATCTGTCAGTACTAACTAATGCTCCTGTCACTTCACCTTACACTGAAATCCCTGACCTTTATCTGAAAAGTTGTGTGTCTCATTGCCAATGTCACCTCGTTCTAGTTTCTCTTCCTATGGCTGCAAGCTGAAATACCTTATTTACTTAACTATCCCTGCACTCCCCAGTTTCACACACAACTGAGGAATGTGTGCTCACAGAAATTGTGACATCTACATAGCACTGGCTAACCAGAGGACAAGCACCACTGACTGCTATTAGGCATTAGTTTATTCTCCAAGATAAGTATCAAAAAGATCCTACATTCAGTTAGTCTCCACAGCCTTGACAATGAATTGTGGTTGTTGGATTGTTAATGAAACCTCGTGCCATACTAAAATTATTACTGCTGTTCTATTTGTACTTCATTTCATATCTCCTTGTTTTGAAATGAATTTAATTTCTCCTTCAGGCACTGTTCTCAGAGGCTCCTATTCTAATTTTATTAGGTTTTGTGTCTCTAACTTTCAAAATTAAACACAATGGTTATCACAGTAGTACACAAAACTGATTATATGTCCTGAATTAATAAGCTTGAATGGCATGTTTAGTTAAGATTTTATCAGGGCTGTACCTGCTTAAATATTTTAATTGGTGAATGTTAAAAATCCTTATTCTATCCTTTAAATAAACTTCTGACAAGACTGCACAGAGAGAAATGGAGATGGGAAGAACAAGATTCTCCTAATGCATCCACTCCAGTCCTTGTTATCAGACATAACTGCATGAAAAATCTGGTTTGTATTTTTCCTTATTTGAGTGCATTCAGCAATTTTTATTCCCACATATTAGTGTTAATAACACAACAATTTCAGAATAATTGATAGGAATCTGTAGTTATCTCTGAACTTTTCTCTTCCCACTGATGTCTTACACAGTTTACTACTACTTTCAAAGCCACTCTTGGATGCTTCATACCTGTTGAAAAACAAAAATATGCTTAATGCTGGTCTGCATTTCTTATGTCCATCACGTTCTTTTCAAGAGACTGAAATCTTCTGGCAGACAGTTCAGTTTTTAACCACATGAGACAGGGATAGACCACAGGGAATGTGAGTCACTAATTTGTTCAAAGGTGAGGACATTTTAATTATGGCTTTTAAAAAATGTTGATTCCCAGGTAAGGTCAGAACAGCAATGAAACTTGAACATTTATTTGATTGATCTTCAAGAGCAAGCGAAAGTGTTCACCTGGATTTTGCATTCCACAAAAGAAACAAAATGCAAATTAACTTGTTCTATTCCTAGGAATAAAAAAAAAGACAAAATGACTCTGCTAGCAGGCTGCTACTCCTGCCATCCTGAAATATGTGTCAAACACCCTCTTGGAAAAAGCTTCTCAAAAAAAAATGAACCCACTCNGAGCAAGCGAAAGTGTTCACCTGTATTTTGCATTCCACAAAAGAAACAAAATGCAAATTAACTTGTTCTATTCCTAGGAATAAAAAAAAAGACAAAATGACTCTGCTAGCAGGCTGCTACTCCTGCCATCCTGAAATATGTGTCAAACACCCTCTTGGAAAAAGCTTCTCAAAAAAAAATGGATCCTCTGCAATTCTTATATCCCCAAAGCACATAAGCTGCATGCTCATTTTCTGAAACTACCTACATTCACAAAACTCAGGCTGTAGTTGCAGATCTCACCCTAGTAATTAACTTCTACTCTTCTCAGCCACAGGACATTCAATACTAATCTATCCTAATTACACCATTATCACTGTAGCAGAGCCACACATACGGAAAATAGACACAGAACTGAAATATTTCTAGGACTTTGCCTACAAACTTTGCAGTTTAACAAACAACCTTACACTTCCTGTTCCACAACTGATTCAGTTATTCTACATGTTCCAATAAACATGCTTTTCAAGAAAAGCTAACTAATATTTTATTTCTTTATAAATACATAAGGAAAGAAGTTAGTAGAGAGACAGGTCAAATGAGGTAAAGAGAAAGCTGCAGATTAAAAGTTTCCATGATTCTGTAGAAACTGTTGACTCCGATTCAAGTATGTCATGACTTCTTGCCAGTATCATCAAAACAGCACAGGTTTGAGGTGAAAAAATTGATATAAACTGCTCCCTGGGAACAGATATTAGCTGGTGGTGTTGTATCATGTTCTTTGCTCTGTGCATGTCACCAGTGAAAGTACAAATGAGTACACACATGAACATCCACAACAAAAAGTGTGCTAGATTGCCACAACAGTTATCTCTCCTGAGCTACAACACATTCTTGGACTAACAACCCAGTATCTTCAAATTATCCCAAGGAAACACTGAGAAACAAAACCAGGATGGAAAACCAGGCTATAAATACGTTGCAGAAAAACTTTTAAGTGGTTGTAAGAGACCTGAGGTTCCTCTGGAAAGAATGACAAAGCACAATGAAAGCCCAAGGTACACTGAACAGGAATTGTACTGGCACAGGGTGGGTGTTAAACAGACTTTTCATGTAATAACAAAAGTTGCACTAGAGAATGCCAAGTTTCCATCACCAGGTTTTCTTGGCATCCCCACACACCAACCTTACAGCAGCTGCCATTACAGCATCTGGAGACTTTTATTTGCTTGCTCTCCAGACCATCTTGATCATCAGGTGCACCTGTATGTACACACTGTTTTCCAAAAGCCCAAGTATCAGGGTGCAACTAAAATTTCCCTCCCATCTTACCCATTCCCAGTTTTTAAACTTCAGGGTGAAATCTGGAACCCAGCACACCTGACAGGTGTGAGGGGTCAGTCTTCTTCAGGGGATCACTTTGGCTACCAAGCAAATCAAAAGAGAAAGCATTTCTGTCCTCAAGATGTTCCTTTCCTCTCCCACTGCCCATCCCAGGCTGAATCAGAGTAACTTTGTCTGAAAGACAGGAAACTGAATAATCATAGTAAGGACAGAGGGGAGAGGGCAACCTAAACTGACAACCTGAGATAGTAAAAATGCAGGAGTTTTATGATATTCCTGGAAAAATATTCCCTCATTCAATTTCAGTCTTTTCTCCTGCCTCTCCAACATTCAGCTCAACTTTCCTCTCAGTTTATTCAACCAAAGAGCCTATTTATTGACAACTTGACCACTATGGAGGACACAGAGAAGAAAACCAGAAAACACTTCATAAAACACTGTTCATATTTAGAACTTCATAATAAGCTATACATCTTCAGGTATGACTTGTATGCATTCTAACCAGAAAATGTAACATTTCAATTATCCTTGAATGTACCACAAGTTATTAAATGTTTAGTTTTCAGAATCTTATCTCAGATCATGAAAGACTTAAATCAACAACAACCTATATATAAAATGAGATGCACATGTTTTTCAATATGAGAAAGTGCATGTACATACCAAATGCACAGAGTGTTACAAGATGAAAGTTATTTCACATGACATTTGTAGCAAATTTCTTTTCTGAAGTAACATTTGGGCACCCAGAATTATACCAAAACCAGAGAACTACATTTTCCTATACTTGAGGAGAAATATTGATGCTGATATTATCTAAGCTAGTAATAGCAAATGTGATAAAGTAAAATGAAGAATTCACCCTCAATGATCCTGCATTTTGTTTTTGTAGTGTTCTCCTTCCCCCTAAATCCAGGACATTATACACAACTTTTCATAAACACACAAGTTACTAGATGTAAAATCATATTTCTTGTCTCCAGACTACTATTATAAATTTTAAAGGTATTTTCTTCCTGCCAATCAGCCACAGCAAGAAAACTGCTTTTCCAAAGGTCTCAATAGAAGGGACATTATTCAGTATATTACTATCACATCAGCAGTATTTAACAGTGACCATGTGACCAGTGGTTGAAATTCTAGTGAACACATACCTGTATTTTGTTTAGAGATAGGACCAAAAGAACTTTTGAACACAAATGTTTTTAATCCAGACAGCACATGATGGAAGAGACATTTAAAGAAATTAACAAGTGAGCCAATTCTCCCTTCCATGTACTCTGCAGGATCTGGACAATATAGTCTTAGGGGGATGGTGGTGGTTATGTGTGGGTTTGTTGGCTTTTTGTTTTGTTTTGTTTGCTTTGGTTTGGTTTTAGGTTGGGTTTTTTAAAACCTACAACCAAGGACTATTTAATTTCATTTAGTTCCTCAGAATTCATCCCAACACCTCAATAACTTCCATGGTATTCAGTGACATGTCCAGCACCCCTGTATTTTCCCTTCTTCATCTGTGACAGCTCAAAATAATTTGCTGATTAAATAGCATTGTTTGCATGTTGCACTCATTTGGTGCTCTATGGAGTTTGACTGATTCCCAAAATCCTCTTCCCTCTCAAAATGCAGATGTTTACCACAACAGACTGCAAGTTTTGCCAGAGAAACATGAGTCTCTACAGAGAATAACTTCAAGCAACATTCTGTGGGTAGAAAGTCAATAAACAAAGAACATGGTCTGATGTTTGGGGATTTTTTCTGCTAGGTTCACATTCTATTAATTGGGTTGCAATTTTTTTTAATTATTGCTCATATATACTTAGAAAAAATTACTATTTTCAGTGTCAGGGGCTTTGGCAGTGCATCCATTATAAGTGAAAGTACTAGTTAGCTTTATTAGTTGGAACATGTTAAACACAGGCACAAAGAAACCATTGTGCATGCCTGGTGGTTTGGTTGGAAGTTGCTCCTCTCCCAGTGCTTGCTGGAAGTGTACATCTCACACTGTGTAGCAACTGAGCACCAGCCACACACTTAAATTGTGTGACAGATGACATGTTAAATAACATCTCCTGCAGCAAAAAAAAAGAAAATGCAAATTTTGACAGCTTTTTAAAAATAGACAAACAAAAGCACAGAGGACAGTGCTAACAGATTACAAAAATGAAATTTGAGCAAAAGGTACACAGTAATCTCAAACATTTTTCTTTGGACTAGCATGGCTGAAGGTAGGAGCCCCTTATATTTTATGGAAGGAAATGTATAAAGCAACTAATTCAGGACATCAGTGCAAGTAATATCATTCATATCAACAGAGCAAGGAAGCAGAGAAGGAGACAGCTTTTTTCCTCATGGCTTTTACAGAAGGGACACACAAGGAAACTCTGACCCTGTGTGAAAGCCTTTGAAGCTGTATATAAGCCTTCTCTGCAGCAGCCAAGAAACAATTTGTTGCATCTTGTCTAAACACTTACAGCTAATGCACTTTAAATACAGTTTTGATTAGTCTGGCTGCATCATTCTGAAACAAGCAATATTTACAGTATATATTATTTCTTTTGGTTTATATAATGTGTTCCATGCATTAACTGCCCACGTAAATAGCCAGCAATTAGGACCAATGTCTAGCAAATGTCACCAAATTTTCAGTATCCTCACTTCTTAGACAGCTGAAAGTCAATTAATCTCTCTTTTCCATGAGAGGCTTAGATGTGAATATAAGCAGATCCCACTTTATCCCCAAGCTGGACAAAGTGTCTTTAAAAGAATTTTGCTGTAGCTTTCACATAATTCAGCAAAATGTACCCATTTTGGATAAGTCACTGTTAACATCACCCTAAAAGGTAGAATACCTTGTCTTGGGAGTTAGATTTTACTACACCATGAAGCATCTAAAGGAGCTCTAAAAGCAGGTCCCTAAAATACATACTGGGAAAAGATGGATTATTTCAGAAGGTGGAAGTCATTATCTGCAGAGAACTGCTGTAAACAGTCCAGGCTAGTTTCAATTTCCATCAAAACAGAAGTGATCAAAGGATTGGATGGGCAAGAGAAAAACATACTAAACTACACATTTTGACTACCAAAGCAGCATCAAAGATGTACAAGGCTGCAAATGCAAGGCCAGCAGAAGTTCAGCCAGTTCCAGAAGTGTCTTATAAAGACAACTGCAATGAGCCTGCTCCCAACAGCTGAGTAACTTCTGCCACTGCTACCTTTGGCTCATTCACCGTCTGCTACATAAATGGGCAATTATCAAATGAAAATCATCATTCTTTTGCAGGCTGCATATGCAGATATTTTAGAAACTAATTTGTTTCTGTTTTTCACTTTTCTCCCAAGCTTTCCAGGCTGTGGAAACAATCATACACTAAATAAATGAAAACATCCCTTACTAGTTCTGACATGTTTCTATCATGTTGACTAACTGGAGATAAACCAAAACCACCTGTAAGAAAAAAGGAAAAATCAGCTTTGAGAACAAGCAACAGTTCCCAACAGCAATCCTGAAGATTTAATAATGACAGCCCACAATTCTGTTTGGACTGGGCATGTCTCAAGGCCTCTCCAGTAACAAGACAGCTGAGCAAAGGTAATTTTTTCATACACTGGAATTTGTTCTGCTTTTTAAAGAAGAATTTCATTTAATAAGCTAGTGGAACTAACAAAACCAGACAAAAACTAGAGGTAGAAGAGATGCAATATGACAGCAAACTTTTCCCTTTGTCAGTATTTTGCAGCATTTGAAACATTTAAACATAAACCAAGGAAACTCAGGGAGCTAAGTGATCAGCCATTCTGTAGACAGCTAAATGTCATGGTCAGGAATCTTTTCATGATATTCCATCTAATATTCCCTGCTTAGATTATCCCTAGCAATTATTCATGTTATGTGCAGTCATCTGTCCTCCTCTCCCACCAACCCACTTACAGAAAAAATTATTCCACATTCATTCTTTCTTTTCATTCCCCATCCTGTGCCTACATTTTGTCTCCTTTCCACTGAATTCCTTTAAAGTGATCAATACTATTCCTTTGCAGGACTGAAAATTGGAAGCTAAAGATGGACTTCCAGATGAAGTCCCATCTAAGATACATAAACCACAACAAATCCTTGCAGTTTCATTATGTGGTGGTGTGGCAGTTCAAGGCAATTCAGTTTCAGAAAACCTCTGTATTAGCCTGGGAAAAGAAGTGAGAGAAAAGAACTACCTGTTCTTGAAAATATTAGTCATAGAAATGGCTGAAAAAATACTACATTTGGAGAATTTAAATCTAGATGTAACCATCAAGAACTAAATATCTGAAGAGGAGATTTTGTGAGCATGAGAAGGGCAGCTGGCACACACCTCTGGGACCCAGAGCAGCCTGCAAGGAATGCTGGCTTTGAGAACAGACTTCCATTTTACAAGAGCTGAATAGTTAGAGATTGTCAAATTTATTATCTGACATTTCTCATTTCTCTCTCTGTCAGGATTTTAAAAACTTGGGTCTTCTGTCTCTTGCCAGTCTGTGAAGTCATTCTTGTTTTAATTCCCTGTGCACATACCGTGATTCACACCTCCCTCCATCCTTTTCATTACCTCCCCTTTGTAACCTCCTTTTTTCTGACAATCCTAATTCCACAGTTAAACATGACAGAGTAAAGGATTTCTCTTTCTACTGCCCAACCATGTCACTCCCCATGCCTCAAAATCCTCTTAGTGAGTTTAATCCCTCAGCTTCCCCCACTTTGTCAAACAGCTTTCTGTACTTGTTCTGAACTTCTGGAACTTTTATTTTAAAATCTGTACTTCTAAACTTTTTACAAAGCAGTATTTTAATTGCTCCCTATGTTTCATCCACTTCTTGCATCCCTAGCTTCAGCAGTAAAATCTTTGGTACTACTCTATTATTCTGTTTAAGTGTCCTGAAAATGTGGAGTACTATGGACACAACTACAGCTTTCTGAATATAACAAAATTAGGAGGGCAATCCTACTCTTTGTTCTAGATGAGAACAAAGATCAGTCTCCTTTTCTTATTATTGGACTGTAAGTTTGGCAAGTACTAAATATTCCCATAGGGGGTAACTTCATAACTGTATCTGGATTTCAAGATTCAGAAAACTCATCCTAGACTTTTCAGTGCCTGTGAAATTCCACCCTACAACCAGCACAAATGGTACCTTTTCAGCAACATGGACTAAAGTCAAAGCAATAAACCCATTTCATGCATTTCTCTAGAACTTCTAATCAGCTTCAGACTACCAGTTCTTATTGCAAGGTGCTCAGTGACCTGAACCTAAAAACTGACAAGGATGACAAAATGCTGCAGGCAGTGCTGTGTCACAGCTGCAGCTACTGTGGCAGAGGAAAGAACGGAACAGTCAAGGTCACAGGTGGTGTCACCACCAATATTCAGTGTGATGAAACACACTGTACTGGTTAAAATGCAACTAACTTCTGACTCCTTTAATAAGATTAAAAGTTGCTCAAGTTAACAGGACTGCTTTCAGGAAAAAATACTTCCTCCAAAAAATGAGTTCAAGTGCCTGACCTAGCAAATGCAAAAAGGTTTTGGTCTCCACGTTTGATTTTGAAGTAGCAATGAGCAGAGAGCTTTTATGTTATTTGCTGCTGTAACTAACATACTATATATATTTATCATAATGAACAGGCAAATAAAGCAGCAGTAAGTGTCACCTATGAGCTCTGTTCAAAGCATTTTCTATTCTGATAAAAAATTTGCATAAGCTAAAAAATATTCACTGCCAAGTGAATTTCCAAAAGACACAGTTTTGAATGAGAGAGAGAACATGGTAATTTCACATAGATACATTTATATCTTGTGTGCAGAGTCAGAGCTGGCATTCATCACATCTTTAACTCACAGATTCTTCCCATCCTCTTCTTCAGGCCTGCTGCTGGATAAATATAAAATTTTCAAATGTTCTCTCAAGAACATTTTACCCCATCTAATAAAGCTATGGTAAGCGTTCAAACCTACTTTGAATCCTGCAGGACTCAGTTATAAACACTATAATTTAGCTGAATGCTACTCCTTAATATTGATTAGGCATGTTTCCAGTTCATCACATGTACAACTGATCTGATATTAATGATAAATTTACAAAGACATCTACCTGCTTTATCTCCTGAAATCTCTTTAGCAAAGATTATACAGCGGCAGTTGCTCATAAATTTCACTTGCCATTATGTATCCTATTAAACTATTTCAATTGAAAGTTTAGGTTCATAATCAAAGAATTAATGATTGTAGCTCAACAGTGAGAATTCTGAGCTAGTAGCATTTACTGTATCAGCCCAATTTTTAGCAACTTTAACAATGTTGAACAACAGTTCATTCCTATTCTCTTTCTTTAAGTCTCCTTAAGGAGAAAAAAAAAGGTTGCTAAAAAAAGGTTGGAGATGAGGTGAAGTTTCTTCAGTGGTTATTTGTAAAGATATTTGGTAATAATTCTGAAGTAAAGTTGTATTGCAGCACAGTTCCTTTCAAATGCTGAGAAAACTGAAAAACAAGATAAGGAGGGTTTTTTTCCCTAAAATGATGGTGCTTTTCCCACTTTATATCATGGCATCTACGTTTCTGTCACTTTGTTTTTAATTCTTTATAAACAATTTATAGAAGCAGAGCAGTTCCCATGATCAGATTTTTAGATATAAGTATGATCTTTTGCCCCCTCCTTAAGCCCTTTATTATACAAACTATAATCTTCTCACCCAATTTTTAAAGCATGATTATTGTTCATTATAAGGCTTAACAGAAAGAAGCCAGTGTAGTTCAGATGATAAAGTTTCTACATGGAGGGCACAGTGAAAGCTAAACCAGATTCTTCTGCCTGTTTTTTGCTTATAAAAATATCACACTTAATTAAGGGGCTTTTAAAAATTTTCTGACTGAGCACAATATTGGCAAAAACAAACCAGGCACCAGTCAAAACAAATAATCCCTTTGATTTACTCCTCTGACGACTCTAACTGGTTGAGTGTAACTCATTCTTGAAAGAATTTCTCTCCCCGGATCCCACACTGTGAGTGGCTTTCAGCCCTGTTAACAAAGTGAAGTGGTCTCTGGTTTTCTGGGGAGGCTCAGTGATGTGGAGAGCTTTGGCAGGGCTACAAAGGCTCAGCAGAATGGAGGCAGTCTAAACAGATACGGCTGTTTGGTCTCTGTGCCGGAACTGCTCAACACAGAAGTAAACTGTGAACTGTGAACCCTGCTTGCTCGCTCCAAGTATCACCAAAAGCACAGCTCATGATAAAGTCTGCTTTCTCCTGACAAAAACATGCTCAAAACCCCCCTGAAACAACAAGCCTGTATAAATGTTAAGGATTCTATACATACAAAAGAGCCTAGCTGAGATGGCTAAAAGCCTAGAGGAAACCTGATGAGCACAAAGGACACACAAACCAAATTAGGGAAATAAAACCCAGATTGCCTCATGTTCTGCCTGGAAAATATGGCAGAAGTGCTATTCTAGGCATACCTAGTAAGACTCTTGAAACACTTGACCTATACCCTTGTCAGAGAAACTTTACACTTTAATTCAGGGAAGAAAAATAAATCAGGATCAAAATATGCTTTAAAACTGGTGTGACGTTCCAGGTGCAAGATTGCCATGTTGCTCCCTCGGCGTCTACCTCAGTTCTCCCAACTTAATGGAAATATTGTCAACACCATGGACTACTTGGAAATAAAACTGAGGCAGTTGGGTATAACTACAGTGGTGCATTCCCCCTTGGCTTCGTTCTCCCCACTGCTCAGCTTCACAGGGTGCAGGTTCCAGCTCACTGAGCTGATCCTACAAACTTGCTGTCACAGCACCACAGGGTAGGAGCACACTGCAACCATTCCAATACTAAAACCTCATTGAAAAAGAAAGAAAGAAAGGGATGCATTTCTCCAGCACAATCACTTGTGGCATCTTAATAAATATTGTGCTCCACAATGTTTGAATTGTATATAAAATCCCAAGTGGTCCCCTTCTAAGCCACAGTAAAATGATTTATTCCATTAAAAAAGGGTGCATTAGCTAGTCAAGCAGAGAAAGCACTGTTCAAAAGATTTAATTTCTCCGTAAAACCCTTTTTTGCTGTTGCATGATTTTTTATTTATTCAGATACAGCTAAAGTGATTCACTGCATGTTACTAAACCAGTAATTTATTAATAATTCCATCTAGTCTAGGAACTGCTGCACAAAATGCACTAAATGAAAGTCACAAACTCTTTTGCCCTTGAGCAATTTTCCTTGGATACACAGCAATCCATTTACAGTATGTAGAAATTAGCTAGTGAAAGGATTATAACAATTTCTTTTATCTTCAGAAGAGTTATGGTTTCTGAGTGCAGCATCACTGAGAAGCTCTTTCACATAAACTTTCAAACAGGACAATAAATCAAATGTACCAAATCTACTTTCAGTTACAGGATTTTCATTCTTGTAAGACACAGCAAAAAGCTGAAAACAGCATCACAGGTTTCAAAAGACAGTCTTTACAGTTAAATATGGAGATGTTCAATTAATGCAGAATAATGCTGAAAAGTGCACTGCATTTTCCAATGAGACAGCAAATGGAGAAAAAATATACCCTAAGAAAGAGCAACTGAACCTGCTGCTTTTACTCATTGCAATTCATCCTTCACACAGCTTCTTGAATAAATAGCTATATAAGCCTTAATCAAAATGGAGTTACTAGATATAATTTCAGATATTATATATAGTTTTTAAAAAAAATCTCTACTAAGAAACTCAGATGGATTGTAATTTCAAGGAACAGTGAGTTGCTCTTATGTTATTGTTTTATAAGTATGTGTTCTGGTC
Source organism: Notiomystis cincta (assembly GCA_013398075.1). Lineage (NCBI taxonomy): Eukaryota > Metazoa > Chordata > Aves > Passeriformes > Notiomystidae > Notiomystis > Notiomystis cincta. The sequence continues at coordinate 257,157 of VZRX01005380.1, read as the reverse complement.
CATTCCCAGCTCTGACAACATTCACTAAATATCTTCCTGATTAGATTGCCAAGAACAATGTAACTGCATACCCAAGTATGTCAGATATATATTATTTGTGCACCGTCACACCCAGAAACAAAGCATCTTACACAGCATAAATTTCTTCCAAAGTTTTCCAAGTCTTCTTGGAACAAGCAGGTTTTAATGAACAAAAATATTCATATTGCAGTGCAGAACATTTATTTTCAGCCAAAGATTTTTCTCAAAGTATGCAAGTCAGGCTGTAAAACAAAACTTTCAGCAGCAAAAAGGAGGATTCAGCGTATGCTCTTTTTTTTTTTTTTTAATACAAATAAATTTAGAAGACATTTTCCTTCATATCTAAGATCCCTCTCGTGATTGTACCAACACATTCCCATGAATGTAAAAATAGAAATCTGAGTTCTCCTTTCCCTTTTCCTGAGACTAAGTAAAAAAATAACTTCATTCACTCATATGACTGATTGGCTGGGACAAGGATGATGCCAGCAAAAGGGAAAGTTAAAATTCTAATAAATGGATATGAAGTCTGATTTTTTTTTCCTTGGGAGAATCCACTTCATCAGCTATATTCATTTCCTCTGGCAGTTGTCTCCTATGTGACCACTGGCAGACAATCTCCTGTAGAGATTTGGAATAGTAAATTTAAAAATGGACAGTGGAGTCATGTAGAGCATTAAAGTAGTAACATCAGATCTTGACTCTGTGTTCAGCAGAAAACTACTGCAGTCAGCAGTACACTGAGATGGGAGCTTAGCACACAGGCTGCTGCTATTTGGTATTTGCTGAATCTTTGAAAAGCTGCTTAATTTCCAGCAAAAGAAAGAGAGAAAGAAAAAAATATACGGATCAGCATGACTCATGGATCTGGCCTACTGTATCTTTCAGCGCAATAAGCTTAAGCCAGTGTTTACTAGCATCATGAATATTTGGGCATCTGCAAGGACTATGAAATCCAAGAGAATCCCCAGGCAAAGGAATGACTTCATCCAAGAGCAGAACTTGCATTCTTGGACGGGCGATGTGGGTTTCTCTTCCTTGACAGGGGCTGTGTGTGAGCCCTTGCAGGGGTGGCTGCTCTGGGCTGTTCACCACCATGGACATGCACTTCTCTACATGAGGAAATGCAAATGCCAGACTGCACCCCAGTGTAGTCAGGTACTGTTTGCCCTAAAGCCTCTTTAGAGCGGACAAAACCTCGTATTGGAATGCCTTCTAAAAAGTTTTGTTTATCTTATTTCTGGAAAAACAGTGTTTATAGATGGACATGGTCCTGTGTCTCTATGGCAGAGAAAGTGAGGTCAAAGATTACCTTTCTCTGGAACAAAATGTCAGTGAATGCCTTATTTCCTGAGCAATTTATTTCTACAGGCTTGGACCAACGTTTAGAGTTTAGAGTAGCATCTCCTACAACAGCTTAGTCAGAAGGTGGCCCATCATACCAGACAAGAACACCTACTGACTGTGAAGTTTCCATTCTGTGTTTTTAGATAGCATAGGCCCATAAAATTCAAGAGCAATACTTAAAGATCAATATTTAAATACAACTAAATAAAATTTACCAGTATAGAGTGCATCTCTTCAGTAGAAGACAGAATTACCAGGTTTGTGGGTTTCTCAGCATGTTCTAGCACCACTAGAACTCTCGTCTGTCAACTTCACCTTCATTTATCTGTTCTTCATTTGTGAATTCATCTCATCTAAGCACCAGACCAACACAATCTTGGTCTCACTACAGTTGAAATCCATGGTGAGGAAGAAAGAAAATGTAGACTTGTCTCACTGACATGTTATTGGTGCCTGAGTCTATGTTTTCTTAACAGTTCACCCCACAATTCTCTGAGGTTGCTGAAAAGTAGGAAGAGAGAAATGAACAAGAGGAGTTTCGTCACCACTCATGGGGACTGCTTGAGGAAGGACAGAGAACTCAGGAAGCCATGAATGTTGTCTTTGTTTTTAACCATTAACTTTGAAACAGGCATCTTATCATCTGACCTGGATGCTGACCATGACAATTCTAGAAGGCTAAATTCCATCAGACAAGCTTACAGCAGCCTTTGAGTTGTACCTCTGTGGTTTTGCTTGTGAATGAGAGGTTCAGACAGAACAGCAGTTGGCACATTCAGTTTCTCTGGAGTTACTTCAGTGCATAAACACTACACTCAAAAAGTAGAAACTTCTTTCTTAATACTTGTTTCCCTCATTTCCTTTCAATGCATAAATTGGAAGTGGGTAGGAGAAGCAATCCTTTGTAGGTCACCTTGAACTCAGAGAGCAGTTACTTAAAATTTGCAATCAAAATAAATGTGCCTTGCTCATAATGCTAGCACTGCACGGATTACATCAAGTGGTCAACTGAAGACAAGAAATCTCTTTAGAAACACACAGTGAAAGCTCCCAACCTCCAGCTGCCTTTCCCCAGGACCTGGGGAAGTCAAAGCCTTGCAAAGTCAGAGCTCCCCAGCCCAAACCAGCTGGGGGAGCTGGGAAGACACGTTCACCACACGTGCAGGCACTCAGCAGCGAACAGCGGAGTACGCGCACAGTTAAAGCACCACAGAAATAAATAAGGATGACAGCAAGAAACACAAAGGGTATTTCAGTATAGCTCTTCATTCAAAAATGTGCTCCTGGCCCACAAAATGACCCCATTCATGGCTGAGCCAAAGAGCCACAAAGGTCACAGTCTTGTGACCTGCACAACACTTCCTTCCTCTTCCCAAAACTGCAGCCTGCCCACCAGCTGACTCATTTTGTCGACCACCAAAAAGGTTTCCATCATTTGGTACTCTGCAGGCCACAGTGTGAGAATCTGGCTGTAGCACACAGCTAAACAATTCTTCCTGCATTTAATTTCAAACAAATGGGAGAAGGAGGACAGACAATCCACACCACTTCAAAAAGGGACTGCAGTAAGCCAGATGGTGTGGATTACATCTTGGGGAAGGCTGCTGGTTTATGATGATAGGATGTGAGGGGAAGAGAGGTAGAAATCTGGCACCCCACCAATGCAATGCAGTGCAATATCTGCTGTGTGGGTAGTGTTTCAGTAGTAAAGGTTGTATCTCGGGGTTCAAGACTGAAGCAGGAGATCACATCATGATATCTTGAATTCACATTTGCTTTGGATTTGTAAATTTGTGATCGTTAAATTACCTACAAAGTGGTTTCATTAATCACAATTAAATATTTTGTGTCATTTATTATGCATGTGAAAAAAGTGATGCACAATTATTTAATTCCTTTGCTCACAGTTTGAGTCAATTTTGCTATTTATGCTACCATTTTTCCTTTTTATTCTTTTTAAAAAGCATTAAAACAAAGAGTGAAAAGATCCTTTTTCCAAGGTTCAAAGAAGATTGTGATAAACATTTTATATTTATCACTTTTTAAAATATTGATCTCATGTATGGATACACACATTCAATCAATTCCAATTTCAGCTGCAGAACAAAATCATTAAACATGCATGATTGTTAAACCTGTGCCAGAAATAATTTTATTTTCTTCTAGAGGCAAAGGTTTAATTAAACTTGAGACACTAGAGAGAAAATGAAGAGAGCTCTGAAAAAATGGCAGTTCTCCACTGGACTGTCTAAAGAACCTTAGATAAATGGAGGTTTCTTAATTCCTAATTCAGTAAGACAGTTTTAGAGCAATTGCACAACATTCTGAGAATTGTTTCAGAAAAATAACTTCTGTGAATTATCTGACATAGTTTATATCTGCAGCTGGTTCATCAACAAAAAAGGAGACAAAGATGTCTATTATTGTACACCACAAGAGATGGATGGTTTGAGTTATATGACAGAAAAGACACAAACATTATCTGAGTGACTACAGTCATATCCCAAGTCAGTGTTGCATCCATAAAGCAACATCCTGTATTTATTGAACACAGTGCATATAATCCTTTGATCTCTGGTTCTGCTTGTTTCAACACCCCAGTTTTAAATTGGTATTAGCAATTATAATTCACATTACAATCGAATATGTGGTTTCAGATAAGGAAAAAGAAAAAAATTTCAGTTCTCTACTTCAAAGATTCAACAGTAGATTATAAAGTGCTCAAAGAAGCAAAATGAAGTTATTGAAAATATACTAGTATCTTTTTGTACCACCCTGAGAGAAGAAATCCTTATCTATTCCTAAAAGATACACATTTAAATGGAAATGCAATTACAGACAAAGAAGATCTGTTCAAACTACTAAAACTGTATTTATAGCAATTTATACAGTTTCAATGCCACTAGATTTTAACAGCTAAAATTACTGCAAGCTAGCTGCTCATTCTTCAACATTTTAGTGGCTTTCAGAGATCATCTTAATTAAATGCCTTAAGTGATCCTCAGTTAAGCAGGGGAAGGTTTGGTTGGATTTTTTTTTTTTTTGTTTTACCTTTAAACATACACAGCCTTCCCCAATTAGGGAAAAGTTTCTTATTAGAAACCAAAGATGAGAGGTCTCTGTGCTCTCAACACAAACTTGGATTCCTTTACCCTTTACCAACATTGAATTTAACAGCAAATGATTTGACAGACATGCACATTCTGTATTTTCCCAGCTATGTATCTCTGTCTGGATCTTAAATAACTAAGATTTGTGCTTTGCAATGTTGCAGGATCCTATGCTGAAAGGTCACTAAAAGATTTTTAAATGGTCTACATAGATAATTAGAAAACAAAGCCATCTCTTTCATGCAGAGGCTTTTGAAACAAACAGCAGCAATTACAGCCCAACCAGATGCTCTCTCAGGAACTTATGCACTCATGAAAGATTGTCTAGATGCCTCCACTTGTCTCTCTACAAACATGTTCTTCAAGTGGGATCCTTCAATTTCCCAAGTTGTGAACAAGTCTAAAATATGCTTTCTTTTACAGGGCAGGGCTGACCTTCCAAGGAAAAGCTGGATATAATCTTGTCACACAATTTGCACCCTGCCTGCTAAGCTTTAAGTACTTTAGAACTGCTTTGAGTGAATAGGGGCAAGGATCTTGTATGAGGCACCTTGCCAGGGGCACATTGTACATTAAATTTCTGCTTCCTAAAGAAAAACAGATCCCATTTCATCCTGATGAGTATGAGTGATTCCTTTGAATTTGCCAGGACTATTCTGAATTGCTGTTTTCTTCTTCAGAGTACTTAGTACCTTCATATTTCTGACCCCGGCAACACCTGTAATCACATTTCCTCACCATGGTCCAGTCACCACCAGATTCAGAAGGTCACAATGAAGTGTGACTGTGAACTTAGCCCAAGTTGTTTTTAATTCACTGAAAACCCTGTTAGAGATTAAAGAAAATTGATGTAATTTGAGTCCTAACCATTGCTGACTTGGAGCATTCTGAAAGAATTCTCAAGCATTCAGAAAGGCTTGCTGGGTATTTTTGAAGGAGAAACAAGGGCTGTCATGTTGATCCCTAGCAAGACATTTTGCGCATAACAAAGTCCACAGACAAAAGAATACAAAGTTTATGTATTTTCATATAATCTAGAATATTATCCTTACCAATCTTGTTGAAATTTAACCAATCTTTCAAAGACATCTTATTTATATCTCTGTACAGTTAGTTGTATCTCTTTCCTGAAACTAAGCATTTAAATTACTCTAGGCAATTTTAACTTAAACTGCCAAATTAATCACTGAAAAAGTAAATGTACCGTGCTCAGTGGATAAGGGTGCAATCCAATTATTTATTGGATTATTATTATTTATTGGAAGGCTGGAAACTCTAATGAACAAGAAAAGAACATCAGACTTGGGCTTGCTATAAATAGGGTTATTAACTACAGCCTATTTATATGCACAGCTGCAGTCTTCCAGAAGGACCTGCAGAACAACTTGCAGAACGTGTTAAGAGACGGTCAAATAAAGTATCATCTGAACATTAATTCCAGCTAAGTGAGCAGATCCCTGGAGCACTTCAACATATAAACTAAGGTCAGTGGACTTCATGCAGAGGTGGAGAATATAATTCCAAGACTTCAGGTTCACAATGCCAAGAAACAACGTCATAGAAGCAGAACAGACCATGAGCTGTATTATCTGCTTGTAGGATAAGACAGAGAGGAACACTCTTGTCCACAGTTAAATATACAGTTCTTCCTTTCCTTCACAAAGAAAAATGTGACCTCAGGTCCTCTTCCTGATTATTTGAAAGTGAAAGAAGAGGATGGAGGACATCACATTTCAGACCTGAGTAATTTTCTCTTGGCAAGAAGCTGGATGACTGAGATTTCCCATTTGGAATTACAGAATATGCTCTACTCTGCCAAGGAGCATGCCACAGAAGGCAGTGTCCTAAAACTATGTATATATACACACATCTTACAGCAACAAATTCCTTTACAGTGAGAGATAATTATTTCATGAAGTACCTTCTCATACCAGCAGCATATTAAACTTGGCACAGGAAGAGGATGAGAAAAATCTTTGTCCAGCAGACATCATTGAAAGTAAAAACTAAGCACAATGATCATAAGTCCAGGGACACGATTAAAAAAATAAACCCCAGAATTAAAGAAGTTTTGAGACACCATTAATATAATTCCTCACATGAAAATATTTAAAATACACAGAGAATTCTACTTCTATTTCCTTACATGCACTCTAGGGAAAAAACCCCACCGATATGGTGCAATTTCTAACGCAGTATAGTTTTCAGACTATTTCATCTTACATCATGATATTATTCCATTCACCCTCTACATGATAATGTCTGATTAAATGAATTGGAACACAGGGGGTTTTTTCTGAATAATTTATATTAGGAAATTGTAAACTGTTTTGAAACTAATGTTTCATAATGATGGTTATAAATTCAAATACTGGGAAAGAAATTAGATGTCAAGAAATTATGTAACTACCAGAAGAATACACATTTTAGTGTATTTTTGTTCAAATCTGTTAACGAGTCTATGAGATAAATGGCAGAATAAAAACTAATGTGAAAAGCAAATGCAGCCTGTGAGGAACATGCTTTTCAGCAGGTATAAAGAAGCAAATCTACAAAACCTGTAGGACAAAATATATTTTCTGTTAAAGACCCTGTAACATCCCTTTTTCCCTTTGTGACTTCAGTAAAGAAAAAATGGGATCTCAGTTCTAAACGCATAAATCAGGTTACATTTGTGGCAAATACTACTGAAAAGAGTCAACCAGGATTTTGTCCAAAATTCCATTTACCTGCTACAGTGAATTAGAATTATATTTGTGCACAATGAAATTCTAGATAAGTTACATATTACATCATGACATATTGTTGGTGTAAGTACTGACAATGATTGAGAAACTCTATGAACAAAACTCATTCTTTGATTTAATTAAGACCTATGCCTGCCAGACTCACAAGATCTTTAACATTTTATTAACAAGCATTTTGGACAGATTTTACTGGTATTATGTGTTTTACAGGGTATTTTGGTTTGCCAAACCATAGTAAATACTTTTGCATCATTGCAACTACATTTACAATAAAGCTAGACTGGCAAAGTTCAAGATTTTTAAGGTCTCAGAAGCCTGGGGAAGATCTTCTAGACCAAAGTATAAACTTATATAAAGTATAAAAACTATAAAAATACAATGGTATTTTAAAAAGAAAAAGAACAAATGATATTAACATTTTTAAGAATGTACTTTGTTAATCAACCAAGGTCTTGAGAATAATTCCATTAAAGACCACACTGACTGTGTCAGCTTCTTGTTTTCACCATCTCTCCCCACTCCCAGGTCTCAGAAAGTAGCAATGTGATGCACAAAACCCTGAAAGTCCACCCAGAGTTCAGGAGCTGGTTCTGTGTTTCACCAGCTCTCTCTGCCCCCCAAAACTATGAATTCTGCTACATACTCTACTACATCCTTGAGTAACCATTTCAGTTGCTGCAACCACACAGTTCTTAGATTAACAATTCTGCTGTCAGTATCTCAGTGTGATTAGCAGACCAAGTGCTTTCCCTCTTTCACCTCAGTCCCAGTCTGACCATTTTACATTTCACGTTCTTTAGTATTTCCCTTTTACTCCATCAACAATGTTAGCTCTGTCCACAAGGTAAAGATCTCACAGTCAGATCTTCCACCTTGGTCCTACATGTGGGAATCTCTGAATTTGTGTTGAACAGCCCTCTACATCCAACCAACACACTCTAAATAAGCAGTTTTCCATTAGACTTGCATGGAAAATATGCATTTTTTGAACATGGTATTCATGTAAAGACAAGGTCTTGGTAGTCCTCCTGTTGTGTGAGGTTAAGCATATAGTCTGCAGCTAACAAATACAAACATACAAGAACAGGTATTTGACAACCCCCGTAGAGAACAGTTGGTTTGAGACTAATCCTTGACACTTGGCACTAGTCTTTCTGGCACCTACTTATGCATAATGAAAAGAAAAATATTGTTTCTTTCCTCCTTCCTCCTCAATATTGTGGTGTTTCTTACTTAATGCCTCAGGCAAGTTTTACATCTGCCAAACCCAGGACTACCCTTTTGATATTCTTGCATATCAGAATGCAAGAAAGACACAGTGTAATTTTAGAAGATAACTTTTTCAATGTGGAAGAAAAAAGCTTTCACAACCATTTGTAAATCCTATGTGTATTTGTAAATTATTACTGAAATAAAATCCCACAGTAATTCTTTAAACTGCTGCGTGGGAGTAGAGACAAAGGAATGGATGGAAAGAAAAAATATTATAGCATATCTGTTTATATTCACACCATCAAAAGGACTACAAAACTGCATGCTCTGATGAATTTGCTGGCCAACAGAACACGTATTCTAAATGTTACTTTTTAATTTCTAGCTCAGAATTTAGTTGGTTGCAGTTTAGGATGCAAAGGATTTAAAACACAACCAAATACTCTTGAAGAGTAGTGCACAGAACAAAGGTCCAGTAAGCAGCTTTGAGCAGAAACCAGTCTAGATACAAATTAAAAAGTGGCTGGGGTGGGCAGCCAGCTGTCATGTACAGGTGACATCTATGACCACACTCAGGTGGAAGGCAGCAAGCTCACTGTCTAGACTTACATCAGGAGAATAAAAATGGAACATATATAGCAGTGTGAGGGCATCACTCAATTCTTCCAAACTCCATTTGAATCTAGTGAGGAAGGCCACCCAGACATCCTCATCCCCTGTCACTGTCACCCTGGTGCTGCAGTGACCCAGGACACTGCCAGTTGTATGCCAGTGAGTTGAGTCTGCACAATCTAAGGAGTTGTTGCTGCCTGGTGGTCACTAAAGCTAATACCTTTTTCCTTCATATTGCAAAAGTTTATATGCAGTGACAGCAACTGTGCCTCAGCTGGCAAGAGGAGAACCCTTTCAAAGAGTTGCCCATGCCTGGTGGAGCACATCCCTTGGTCCTCCCCTGGTATCACCACGCTGGGACACAGAGCAGCTCCAGGTGCCTTCGAGATCAGCAGAAACCGCGACCACTCTGAGCATCTCCCTCACTCTCGCCTGCCCACTCACAGACATGGTCTGGTCATTTGGAAACACATGAACTTCATAAAGGTCACACTACACTGGTGAACCTGAACTGATTCCTTCAAGAAAATTTGTACTGGGAAAATAATTTTTGAAAATATCTAAAGTGCTTTGAATCTTTCTTCCACATACGAACATTCACTGGTTCCACCAATATTTCAGATGCCCACCTCTAAGCAGGACAACGTTTTTCAACTGTTGCCCCTGAACAACAGCAACCCCATAAGTACAAATTAAATTTAAGTTGTAGCTATTGCATACCAGATACTGAAGTTTCTAAAAACATGATTACATTAGGGTGCAGTGGCCCTTTAATCAGAAGGCAAACTACTGCCAAGTTCTCCCTAGCAGAGTTAAATGTCTTCAGTCAGCTCTTGGGTTTTAAATAGGCAATTCAAGTTTTAGAATATTTGCCAAGCTTTACACCACAAAATCCAGCATAGACTTTAGTCTTAAAATCTGATAGGCCTTCTGGTAGCTTAAATAAATAAATAAATAAATAAATGAAATTGTCACATTACAAAGAAAAAATTTCCTCTATATCAGTTTCATATTAATTTGACTGTTTCCATCGTGACAAGACCTCTGTTTAAGAACAAATGACAGCAATACTGCCACTCCCACAAGGCACAGGATAAAAGACAGCCCCCCAATTAATAGTACAAAAGCCAGTTATTAATAAAACAAACACACCCAGAGGGTACTACTTATTTCAGCAAATAGCAACAAAAATACTTCAAAGAAAATTCATTTCCTAGCAATGCCAATGTTCTTTCTTCACCCTTTCTCTTGTTTCTTTTTTACCATTTCTTTTTGTACTTCTCTTGCCCCTCAGTTCACTCTCATGAAGTAATGGGCTGGCACTCTCAAAACTTTCAAAACAAAATATCCATAATAATCTTCTAATTCTTTCAAATTCACTTAAATTCTAACAGCAACAGGTATCAGCTTACAGTCACAGGAGAGAGGCTCATAGAATTGTATTTAGAAACCCTTCAACATTTTGGAACGAATAGCAAAACAATCCAAATGGAGAAAATGTGATAATGGAGCCATAACATGATGGCATCAGGCTCCTAAAACATTTCTCCTCAAAGCTCTATTGTATGCATGATTTACTTTGAGCATAGGGATATCTGGAAGCCACATCAAAGAGCTAATGGATAGACATTTTGTTAACATATGTAGAACCGATGCCAGGCCATAAAACAACACTGCACTGAGTATTACACATCTTCAGAAAAGTCTGGTTGCTTTGTGTTGGATTTTTTTTCTTGAGGTTGGGGTGGATTTTTGGTCTACAAATTATTTCTTCCGTTATGTGCATGAATGCCTAACAGGCTCAGAAGCCTGGACAATTTTTATGTTCTCTTGTTCCCTGGATCTTTGCCCAGTATCACAAAATCTGAGACAGGGCTGATCTTTGAAACTGGGAAAGGAACAAGAATGAAAAAGTAAATAAGCATTATGTCCTTTGCAGAAGAGGTCCTGTTACATCAATCACAGACTGGTAAAGAACCTCACAATCTCAGTATTACCTTAGAGCTCTGTTTCTCAGGTCATCCCTAGGACTGCTATTTTCAAAGCACTGTTCAAACCTGGCTCTAAGCTACAGTACATTCTTCGATGGGCTTTCATTTCAAAATAGAGATACTTTTCAAATGGTACATACTGTAGATATAGCATTCCATAAAAACAGGAGGCAGAAAAGCTTTGTAGAGTGAATTCCTGGAACAGCTCCCCAGGATTCTGAAAAGGCCACTTATAAGCTCCTCTGTTTCTGCTCTAAAGTATTTATCCTGGATCACAGAATTATGAGCAGCCATTGAATTAATGTACTTTGTAGGGCACTTAGGAAACAGTTTTCCCATCACTTAGAAACTGTAGGATAAGTAAAACAGCATGGCACACCAAGAAACATGCAGTATGAAAGGACACTGAAAGTCAAGAATGTAGAAAAGTTGTATTTTTATCCACTTCGATACCTTTTCAGTTAATCACATATTTTGTGGTTCCATGTTTGGCACATTAGGTACATTGAAGCCAGATTAACAACAAACAAGCTGCTATTTATAGCATTTCCCCAGAGATGGGAACTGTTGTTGCTGCACTTTAAGACCAATCATGTTGCAACTGTATTAAAATGAGAAGACAAACATGTTTTACTGCCAGCTCTGCCTGAATTTCAAATGAAAACCACATTAGTTAACTTGTGAATTTCTCAGTCAGTCAGTCTCCAGTGTCAGCTTACATAGTTTAAATAAAACATCTCACCAACACACAATACAGCAGAAGAGGATGCTAACAGCATGGGCCAAGGTACAAGAGAGTGCTCAAATCCTCCTCCAAGACAAAAGTCAGGAATGGACTGCAAATATCTCTAACCTGCAATAACCTGGACCCCAGTAGGTTTTGCTACCATATTTTGTCATTTCACAAACTCTTTGGCTCAACTGCCAGCAGTCATACAGGCTTAAATATGTTGAGTCCCGCAACCCACAGTTTTCTACTCTCACTGCTGTCCTAGGCACCGTGAGAATGGGATCCCAAGCTCAGAAAAGTTGCCAGGACATCAAGTCATAGCATGTTTGGTCCCACTGTTTCCCATCTGCTTATAGGAAGAAAAGGTTGATCTTGAATTCATTATCTTATAGGCACAGGCTCCTCTCCTTGGGCACCTAAAGGTTAATCAGGCCTCAGCAGGCACTACACAAGGACCTCAGCTCTCATGAGGCTGGTGGATGTCTCTGCCCTGAACACACACAATCCTGCCTGCTCTGACATAGGAAGAGTCTTGTCTGGGGAGAACAGTCCTTTCCTAACTTAGAAGGAATTATACAATTATGAACAGAACAGAGACATTGGTGAGACACTGAACTTTACTGACAGCATGACAAAATCCATTTCCTTTCTCTGTTCAGATGCTTTCTATGCCACCTGAAAACTTGATATTGCAAAGTTGCAGCTTGCAGTAGGTTTCACCTATATTTTTTCTAGCTGGAACATTTGCTTACTGCCTACTGACCAGCCAAACAGAAAGGATAAAGCAGGAAGGAAACCTGAAGTATACATTTTTCAAAAGTACTTGCACATTGGGTACAGAGATGCCTCAAAAAGAACATCTGTGCTCATGTCACATCTTCACCTCTGAAGATGAATGCATCCCTGAGAGCTTGATGCTTCACAAAGCAGTAATTACATTTCTTTCACTGCTTTAGGTTATTTGGAAATGCAGATGTGTTGAAGTTAAGCATAGGTGCTTAAAATAAGGTTCACAACTCAAACAATTCTGAGTATCTGTTTTGATTATATCAACATTTCTTGCAGCAGCAACGACTTTGACAATATTAAATCTAAGTCTTTAGGAAAATATAGCAAAAATATGTCACCTACTATTCTTCTGTTTTCTTTAACATTTTTCTAGTTTTACCCCCCAAACTCTAATTGCTATATACAAGAATCCACGTAAAACACTTGGAAAAATTATTGAAAAAGGAGAAACAGAACTGGATATGCTGCAAAAGTGGTCAAATTTAAAAAAAAAAAAAACAAACACAAAACAAAGCAAAAAATAAAAAGAACCCCCCAAAAAACCCTAAACGGGTAAGAAAAAAATTATTTTCTTCTTTAACGTATTTTAATAATGATAACTAATATTGCTTGTAACATAAACTTGTCAGACAAATATTATTTCAGTCCATGGTGATTATTTTTAATAAATATATTAAAATCTCACGGAAGGAGTTAATGAATTATTTATAAATCAAGCAGTGTTTTAAATTCTGATCAATATATAGATGAAGACAAGTATACCTAAATGTGCAGTTACATCTTGAGCTGAATCACATTCCACCAGACTTCCCACACTTTCTTCAGTGTCCTACAGCAACCTTCATTTTCAGCTAAGTTTCAGGGGGTGTAATTATAATTATGCTGCAATACCTGTGACCAGTTATGTTTCACAGGTTTCAGCCTAATTTTAAACTGTTTTGCTTTAGACTTTTGTAAGGGCAATACCACTCACTGTTGATTTCTCACACAGAGTTCAGAGATCCAGATTTGGGTTTGTTTCGATTCAAAACTTAAACTGAAATTTCGGCCCGTGGAAATGGCACCTTTCTGTTCCCCTAGATTTGCACTGCATTTTGAAACATTTTGGCATAGGGGGCATTGTAAGAGTTTGGATCTGCAGTGCATTTTATTGCCTAAATAGCTAGATGGTTCCCATTTTTACCAGAGTAACACAGTGGAATGAGCATGGTGAAGCACCCATTAAAGGCTCCAAAAGGAGCTGAGAACTAAAAAATCTAAACATTCACTTGTTTTATTTTTCTGTTTCTTGGTTACATTTTCAAAGTGTGTCCACTACCAGTTCCATTAACATCAGCAGGGGGCTTGTAAATAAGCCTTTACCAAGTGTTTAAAAAAAATGAGCTTGTCAGTGGAAGTAGTGAAGAGATCCCAATTCACTTCATTACTTAAAGAAACAGAGCAGGACAGCAAAGAGAAAATCAAGTCCAGGCAAGCACCTTAACATATCTTTGAAGTCTACATTTGAACCCTTCATAACCTGAATTGAAATGTCAAATTTTGAAATACACCAAATATAATTCAGGAAAGATAGCCTATTAACTGGTTAGAAACATCATTAAAAATGCAGATGACACAAAATTTAATTAAATGCACCCTAATTAGGAAGTTGGAGCATTTAACTTGGTAAATATGTGTTTCACGAAGCGAGGCTCACAGTGGTGTTATGTAAATCAATCAACCATCAGGGCAGTTACTTTTTCCCTGCCCAGTGATCAGGCTGCTGAAACTGTACATTCATGCTAACACTGAGGATCTCTAGACACCACAAGCCAGAGCTTCAGAACTGTCATCTCAGAAAAGATAAAATCATTTAAGAGCTATGCCAGGTTTAAAGGTCAGAGATAGTCATTCTTCTTCCCTATTGAAGCAAGAGAAGTACAATGTTTAAAGAAGCATTGTGGCTCAGTAGGTACTCCAGCAGCAATTTCTAGTGCTGCTGTAATTGAGGTTGCATCAACATTTTCACAATAAAGCATACTGCTAGAAAAGTAATTCCATTTTGTAAGCTGACACAGAAGACCTTGTGCCCAGCACAAATCCTTCAGCACCATGAGCTTAGTTTGTATGATTTTTAGCTAAGCTGGAAGAAAAGAGAAAACAAGAAGAAAAGTCTTAAAAATGGAAGTCAACAATGTAGGATTGAGTAATGTTCCAACAGAATTTGTGGTGCAGGTGGTTTATTCCAGACACACATACAACACCTGCTAAACATAGCCATGAAACCTGTTACCTGAAAAAGATTTAAAAGCTGAAATGTCTAAAATATAGAAAAGCATGTGAATAAAAGTTACTTGTTTTAGGGATTTCTTAGAAAGGGCTGTTCTTTTGGTTTGTTTATTCCATATTTTTAAAGAAAAATGAGGGGTTTTTTGTATATTTTCACCAACCTCCTCTGGGTGCTTGCTTCCAACTATCTCTGCCACAGTGTTGTAAGACAGAGAGTCTGGATAAGTCTTAGCTTCCATCCTCAGGTGCACAACAATCTTAGTGCCACGGAGAGACATTCGTGACATCATTTCAGCATCTTCCACAGAGATGCAGGCAGTGGGAATCTGGGGTACATCAGGCTGGTAACTCTGCTCCCCAGTATGTGGACTGTTAAAAAAAAACAACAAAACACAGTGTTAACAACTTAGCTCTGTAATCTTTTTATCACTACTGTAGAATTATTAAAAAGAATACATTCATGCCCATCCCCACCATACTCTCAAAAGGGACATAGCTGCAATTTTTAATAAATCTTTCAACAAAATACATCAAGTGTTTTTGCACTAATCAGAGTATCTGACTGTTACATATGTCTAGAAATCTATTCATTGTCAGCTCTATTTAGGTCATTGCCATGCTTTGATATCACACTCTATTCACCACTTTAGCAGACAGATAAGCAATGAAAAGTCTAAATGAACAGGTTGCCATAAGTGCATTTTTTTCCTGTGACAAGTAAAGAAATTTAAATTCACTACTAAATTTTAATGCTATTTTCCAAATAACAGAATTGCAGAACAGATGAGGTTGACAGGAACCTCTGGAGATCATCTGGACCAAGCCCCCTGCTCGAGCAGGCCACCCAAAACCAGTTGCCCAGAACCATGTACAGTGTGTGAAAATCTTCACCTGTGAGCCTTCTCACAGCATCAGACACACTTTTTTATACATTTAAACAAACACAAATATTTTTAATTGGGTTATTTTTAAGTCATCTAAATTGGGAAAAAAACCCCACTTAATTCCTGGAGGAGATATGTTAAGGAGGATAGGAGAAACATACTTTGTAAGGTTATAGATTAGGTAAAATAGGAGAAATTATTCAGTTCTATTTGTTTAGAAGAATAAATCCTTCTGAACAATAACAAGTCATATTGTAATCAATAACATAACTTGCAGAGTCAATATGTATAAATATTTATTTCACATGAAAATACTACAAACCAGTTACAGAGGTCCTACAGGAGCTGCTTCAGAGTAAAGACAGATCTGTTTATTAAGTTCATGAAATTATTGCTCCCAGTTGTTTACAGCTGAACTGCAATCAAAGACTGGTGTCTCTTCCCATCAGCTTTGCAGGTCAGGTGACCCATGGCTCACCTTTGAAATAACATTTAACCTGAAACTCAGAATTTCCTGTGCCACATAATACTCCCCTAGTGGGATAAACTCACGTAGACTTATAAGTTCAGATCTTTTTTTCCTTTTTTTTTTTTCCCTTTGTCTGAAAAAAAAAAGGCACCACTCATCCCCACTTCTAAGCTGTGATAATTTGCTGCATATGTTTAATATTTCTTTGAGTGTTTGGGGATAAATCCAGCATGTTAACCAAGAGACTTTCCAAACAATATAAAATAAACAGACTGAAAAAAAAAAAAAGGAGAGAGATGACAATTTCATGTACTAATGTTAAAAAACCCCAAACCCTACATTCAACAACTGAGCAGAAACTGTTTGTTTCTAGTAATTTTAAATGAATGTTTTTGCCTGTATCTTCTGGCAACTTTATGTCTTTTAACATGGTGTGTATGCTGAATTGCAGTAACTCAAATTTAATCACTGATTTCATTGTCCTTGTTACTTCTCAGATGCTCAACAAAAGAAACCACTAAAACTGTATTTGTTTCTCCAATTTAAGCAGCAAGTACATCTTGCAGATGCTCCATCCTGATGTTTCTACCCCAACTGTAGATAAGACAACTCACTATGATTCACACATACTTACATACCTCAAGTGAATGAACACTTGCAGGTACAAAATTTACCCAGCTAGCCCAAAAACTAAACCTTGCAGTTACTTGGAAATGCCATTTGTATGCTCAAACTATTACTCTGCCAAGGTTACAAAGGTAAACCCCACTACCCAAATTAAACCATACTGGCACAGGCAGGCAGAGCCAGCAACAGCTCAGATGATACCAGGACCTGACAAGAATAGATGATTGCCCAAATTATTTCTACAAAAAATGAAATGGACCCTAAGCATGACTCGTACAAAGACACAAAACCTCAGCACTGTATATTCCTAATTCTACAAGATGAACTCACATAGGAAACATTTGTGGCAGAAACTAAGCATCCTGGGATGCACCTGATTAAAGTTTACATGCATGGAAAACATGCCATGTGTTAAGTATATCATCTACATAATAAATTGCTTTATAAAGTGCCAAAGAGTACATCAAAAAAATCGAAGTAAAGCAAATTAAGTGCCTTTTATGCAAAGATAACCAAGAACTGGAAAGGCTACTGACCATATGGCAAGACCTGAGTAAGAATTAACTAAACAAAACAGAAATTACTAGCAGACCCTGTGTGTAACAGATGGAGAGAAAAATTCCTCAGTTTGGCTCAAAACAGGGCAAACAGGATGTAGTTTGGGAAAATCAGGAGAAAGAAATTATTCTTGGGGGGGAAGCAGGGGGGGATGAGAAGAAAGATTTTTTTTCATTGAGTCTGAACAAACATGATTTTGTGACTATTATTTCAAAAGAAGGCGGCTCTTACTTAAAAAAAAAAAAAGAAACTCTCATGCATTGACCATTCCTTGCACATTGAAAAGGAAATGAAAGCTTCACATAAAAACAGCTATAGAGATCACAAAGCAACCCTGACTCTGAATCAGCATTCAATTTTACAACACTGGTACCTACAGGCAAGCAAGATGCACCTCTGGCATTTCCCACTAACACTGGGAGTGATGTTCATGTCTGCTTCAACCCACACTCTCTGAAAAATGCTGTTATCCAACAAACTCTACATTAATTCTGTAGAACTTTAAGGGCAATTAGGATATTTGATATATCATACCTCCAGTCCAATACCATAGTTTGGTGTTCAGAAGAGATGGTAAATAGTTCTTCCAGTATTTTTTATTTACTTAACAAAAGCACCTGTCTTGATTTTAGATCTACTGAACAACTTCACACTCATATTTAAAGTATTAATTGAAAACATATTAATGTTACTACAAACTCATACTCATTTGGTCCTGACATTCTTGTTCAACAGCTGACACAATTAAGATAAATCAAGGAGTTGAGTTTTACTTTTGATAAACCCCTAGATTTCACATCTTGGAAAGTACTGAAGAGAAGTGTTATGGTATGAATAAAAGCAGAGAAAAGGCTCAAAGAAAAGAGAGTCTTTTCTCTGTTAAAAGTACATGTCAAATGACTAGTAAGAAACAGATGTGGCTTCCATCTTACACAAAAGTGTAAAGGGAGGATAAAAAACTCAAAAAACAGCTAGTTATAGTTTCTCTTCTAATTAAAGCAATCAAAAGTGGAAGAACTAAAAAGTGTGGATGAAAAGATGTGCTGCTGGTGTCAGGTCAGTTCTAACTCTTGTCACTGTGGTAGCTGACCTTGCATGCTTCATTACTTCGTTCCTGCACTTCCAACCCTTATCTCTAAGATAAGCTAAAATGCCCAGGGAAAAATAAACTGTGCAAGAACCAGTGCTTCAAGCTAAACTGGATGCTCTGATGGAAAACAGATCTCAAGTTGAAGCCTTGGGAAATGATAGCAATCTCCTAAAAGGAGAAGTAAGCATGACATTACAAGAACTCTAACACGGCTAAAAGGAAAAAAAAAAAACAACCCAACCAATCAAAACTTGACTATACAAAAACTTAGAAATATTTCTTTTGGCCATAATGTGTATACACATATCCTCAATGCACCATTCTTCACATCAACCTCAAAAAGCAACCAAGAGTTGGGAAATACAAAATCCATGTTGTCCAAGTATTGCCAATGTTGTTTGTTTGCTCATTCAGACAAACACATTGCAAGACTCTAATCACATATGTGACCACTTATTTTCTACAGGACCCATGCAAAATTCCCTGTATAAACAACATGTAAACTAAAAATTCATATCAGATCAGCCAGTTTGTAATAGTGACTTAAATCATAGAATACATTCCTGAATAGAACCATGGCTACATTAATCACTAGTTATACCCAGAGCAAGATCCCAGCCTTAACTCTGTAACAGGCTCACATTTTCCTCATTCTTTGCTTTTGTTTTTTCACTTGTATATTCTGCATATCACAGAAAAGCCCCTCAGGACACAGAAAGCTTTCCACTTTAAAGGGACTGATGGAACATACTGTAGCAAAACAGAAGGGGAACTACACATCTTGCTCTCACAGTCAGCTACAGCTCTCACAGTCAGCTACTCGTGAGTGCCTCACTCCTGTAACTTTCCCTGCATCAGGAGCAGCATGGCAAAGCCTGAACTCCATGCAAGTAAATCCCCTTTCCAGCATCATAAAGTCCTTACAAAACAAAAGTTGTTCCTGTATGCACTCCAACTGTGTATGTTCTTCCAAGATTCTCACAATTATCTGGATAGAGAGCCCAAACTGTAATTGCCATTTGTCAAATTGTCAAAAATATCTTCTCAGAAGAATTAGGTCTATAAAAATAAAATCAAGACTAATCTCCATTTACAACCACTTGGAAAAATATAAAAGAAAAAAATCAGCCTCATTTTGTGTTTCTGACATCATTAGTCCCAAGATTCACTTGCTCTGTTTGCTTCTTATATTGTTTTTGTGGGATTTGATTTGCTGGTTTACAGTAAGTTGAAAACATCTCAAGATTGTAAAATTAAAAACCAAATAGGAATATGGACAGAAAATTTTAAGAAACTGCTGAATAAAAATACTTTACAATTATGGAATTAAATAGTATAAATAAATAAATTAAACAGTATAAATGAAATAGTAGTCTGTTACCAAGACTAGAATACCTGGAATCCAGCCACAGTGTCTCTTCCAGATTTCTTTGCACCAATTCTTAACTGGTGCAGCATCAGCACAAATGTAATGGAGTGTAAGAAAGGCTCCAGAAGCTACTGGCCTTACCAAGGAAATTTCCCTTTGAAGAAGAACGCAGTGTTATTCTGTTACCACATGGACTCTATTTAAATTAACACTTAGAAAACTGCATGGCACTCAATCAAATTAGGCTTTACCAAACAAGCATAATAGCTTTGCCACAATTACATATGTCCTAGGTTACAGAACCTAACTTACACATATATGTTTGTATTTTGTTATAATATTCAGTAACACAAGTACCAAGAGAATTTTCTAATAAGTACAGAATTTTTTTTAAAATAGCATGGATTAGATATGGTTTGCCAAACAAGAAGCAAAAACCAACTCTGAATAGTAAAATGAGCAAATGAAGTTTGATGAATTCTATCCAACTGCTGGGAAAGTAGAACAGCTTTCCAAGAATCTGCAGAAAATGAAAGTCTGCATCAGCTGCTCTTCAACTGAAAAAGAAACTTGCTGGATCTTACAGACATGAGGATGACTCTCCAGCAGCTGATATCTTGAGGGAACTATTAAAGTCATACACCTGTTTGGCCTCCTTCTGCTCAGCACAAATCACCAAGCTCTGTCCTTCTGTGTTTACATCCCTGCCTTGTGAGAATGCAGCTGCTTGCTGCACACTACAAAAGTACATTAGGAGAGGGCTCCTGGAGTGAGCACCACTGGCAATTCAAATTGCCAGCAGCTGCAAGGATTCTGGCTTCATAGGATTTGTTTTTAATTTTTTTGGTAGAACTCCTAGCTTCTCAGCCTTAAGCACAAGTCTTATTTATATCTTCAGTGACCCCCTCTATCACCAGAGACCAATGCACACAGAGGACAAATTCAAAAACCTCACTGAGAACAGATGTTATATTTTATACCTACAGGAAGGATATAAATAAATACAAACAAACAAGCAAAAAAGAAATCAAAAACCAAAACAACAAACCCCCCTCATTTTCTTTATTTGGAAAGCAGCAAATCAGACAAAGAAGCATCACAAGGCTAGCAATACAAAAGCAAACTAAGAGCTAGCTGTCTAGAATACTGACCTGCTCTTCACACTGTCGCCATTTAATGATGTTTTCCATTATTATAATTAATCCTTACATCAAAATCATCAAGCACAAATAGGTGTGGAGAGGCATTAGAGCTTTCAGGGTACCATATCAGTCCTTCCAAGTCTCTGATTCATTAGAGACTGGGAGTAGCAGAGAAGGTCAAGCTCTCCCACACACAGACACATTCATACTCACCAGAAACATGACTCTCCCCTGGCACTGAATAAAATCCATCATGGGGCACTACAGGGAGGGATTCCTCCTCCTTTCATGAGGTGGTCATGGTAAAGGGTAATGCACAGCCAACACTCAGCTGAAGGGAAAGAGTACCAAGGTAAATGAAGGGGAGCAAGGTCTAAAAGGAGGCAGAAGAAAGTCTCAAATTCACAGGATCCATAGATGGTGCTTTTCTTCTTTCCTTCCTTCTCTGCACAACCCACCATTCAGAGCAGTATGTTCTTTGGACACTGTCCTCAATAAAAACCAAACCAATCTTAAACTCATATGCATTTAGGGATACCTTCTCCCTTCAACAAGCTGTGTCAATGCAAACTAAGCCTTCTGGACATACATTTTCAAAGTGTAAAACAAGATAAGTATCAACAGGAATACAAAGGTAGTCAAGGAAAAAACCAAGTATTTTGGTACAAACCAGATATTTAAGGTAGAAAGGGCAGTGACAGAGGGTAAACATGTCTCTGAAGTCAGCAGGAAACAAAACAGCATCTTAGTACCAAAGGCAACTATGTGGATGGATTAAAGGGGAGAATTTTTAAAAGTAAAAAACTAGACAGTAGAATAACATAGCATGTAATTAAATCCCAAAAGTAAAAGAGAAGAGAGGGAATGGAGAAATCTAGTTATCTTTTCTTCTGTTTGTGAGTACAACCTTTTCCACTGAAACACTTCCATTAAGTTCAGCAGAAGAGGGCGGGATGGCAGGAAAGAAGACTTAAAAACTCAACCCAATATGAGAAGAAAGCAAAGGGACTGACTGGATTCAATTTCAAGGAGTGAGCAAACTAAAAGCCACTGCAGGACACTTGTCCAGGTGAGCCACTGAATTTTCTGAAGAAAACTGAAAGTCTGAAATGTCTTTGCTACATAAAACCTTCTTTCACTCCTACAAATCTAATTTCTATAGAATATTAAACACCATTTTGATGTTCTGTTAAACAATCCAATACTTTTCCCTTTCAAATAAAAAAGAGAATAAAAAATATGTCAGTAAAGATAATGCAAAGGGGAGTACCATTTATTTTTCCTCTCAACTGAGAAATTTTGGTAGTATCACTTGAAAGGGACTGTTTTAACTTCACCTGATCATTACATTTGCCTTTTATCTAGTTCATACATTATACAATTACACTTATGCAATGTAAAATGCAATATAAAATGCAATATAAATGCCTAAGTGATGAGAAAACTTTATCTAATAGTGTATTATACTTAGTTGATAAACTTGTTCTCCAATAAATGGTCTATTTTTATTTCCAAAATTCAGGCAAGTCTTGCCCGTCACTTTGAAGTTACAGACATCCTGAATTTTTAATTTTTGAACCTGAAATCCACTGTAAGCAGAAAATTTCTTTTTAGGAACAGAGTGTATTTTTAAAGTTCATTATAGCATTATAACTCTGGTGAACTACAGCTAAATATTGATCAGCCCAGCGAAATGTCATGCCAAGCATGAGTGCTCTTTCCCCAGCTGTATTTGTTGACTGTGGCAGATTCTCCCAAAAGCTTTATAACCTACATCAGATGAAATAAAAATTGTCCCAATAGGTCTGTGTTTCCTCTGAACAGCTCCTTTCCTAGCAATTAGTTGTGTGGAAACAAAGAGTGTCAGGCTTAAAAAATTTTAAAACATTTCCAGTACAAACCATGCTTGAGAAAATGATTGAATAAGTTCTGGGGATCTTCCTGTGCTACAGGTTTCTTCAGAAGCATGCAGGAAGAACACCTGGTACACAGCAGATTTCACAGAAAACACAGTAGGTGTTTTCTGAGAAAGTAGTTCAGTTTTGAAAATTCAAGTAATTTTCCTTCCCCAAAAGGAAAAGAGAAATTGCTGACAAAATGCAACACTTCCTCACTGTTTTGTTTTTGCTATCAAGTTTGTTTGCTCTTCAACATACACTATATAGTCATACTGTTCTGCATAATGTTTGACAGTTTGTGCTCTTCCCATTTAATCCTGGAGATGCAGCAATTCCTTCATAATCTTCTGAATGGGAGAGAAAAGATTATTCTCAATTCCACTTTTGCAATTTATGGGTTTCTTTATCTAATAAAGAATGCCTATGAGAGTCTGTGCTGGAAGAGAGACTATCTAAAACAATATCATTTTCTCTCACTTTCATTAGTTGATCTGTGTTGCTCAGGAAAATGTTGCTGGAAAAAAGGTAGCAGACTGGAGGCTGGTACATTACTGATCATCACTTTTACAGTCTGTACATAAATTAAAATAGAAAAATGATTTTGGACCTGAACCAAGAGATACAGGCACACAGCCAGTGAGATCAGATGAACTGATGAGGTGACATGGGTTGAGGGACATGATGAGATTCCAGACTACCTGAAAAGTGACAGCTGTGAGAATGCCAGAGCTCTCCCAGTCCACCCCTGGTAGCTCCAGGAGAAGAGGATTGTCAGAGAGGACCACAGGCTTCCCCACTTCCTCCTCACCCATGTTCAGGCAGCCTCCAGGAGGAGAGGCACGCAGGGAGTCACCTGCACTCAGCCTCGTGTACACCCCACAGCCTTAGGGCTCCATACACAAAAACACTGGAGATCACTTAGTGCAACACTGCAAGACAGTGACAGAATAAAAAGTGGGAATTTTTCTCCCAATGTTCAGGTGCTAAGTAGTTATTATTCCCCCACCCCATAAAGTACACTGTGCAAGAAAATTATCTTCCTGACTGTGAATGATTAATGTTAACACTAAGACCAAGTATATAACTTCCTGAATAATATAAATAGAAAACCTTGAAAAAAAACTATACCTACTTAGAAAGAAGTGCATCATATAATTTTTAGAAGCAGAACTGTGTTTTACAAGCTAATATATATAGACTGAATTACCATGCAGCTGTCAAGCTAAAATTTCTTCCTCTAAAATACTCTATCCTACATTTCTGTGTAAGCGTAGTGGAGTTATTTAAATTATTTACTGGAAATTGTACTTGTTTCAAACCTAACTTGTCTATAAACAGATACTGAATTCTACAGAACAAACCTGAATGTGTGCAATTCATCACTATTTATCTCACAGTTTAAAGCAATTCTTCTGTAAATGCAGCCCAAAGTTTGCAAAGCCTTTGTACTCAAAGTGGGTTTTTAAAAATTTTGTCTACATGAAGCTGAATTTCACTGACCTGCAGGTGAATCTCGTGGTGTAGCCCATACACTGATTAATACCAGTATTAACATAACTCCAGTTTTAAGGGACAGTGCTTGACCCCTGATCTAACCACTGAACTGTTCACCTGCAATGAACAGTTGATGGTTGATGTGACCCAGGATACACTGCAAATCACACAGTAGCACTTCTTGCTGCCAGTTACGAAACTGTTGAGCAGCTCTGCTGCAAAAATGCTGATAAACAACTTCTCCTTGGAAGTTCATGATTTATCAAACATTTGGAGAAAATAGACCTGTCTAGGACTATCCATCTGAAACCATGACAGCCAGACTGTCCAGCTCACAAGCTTTCCTTCCTGTTAACCTTTGTAATGTCCTGAAAAACTTAGGTGGAACTGGAAGTAATAGTGCATTTATGGCTAGAATTTCTGCCACCAACATATTTGGACTGAAACTAAAGGAAACTAAAAGCTTCAGATGCCTTATGTGGGAGACCCCAGAGGACTAAATGGAATTCTCCTTTCTCAGGAAACTTCCATGGACAAACATCACCTGGAAGTCTAATGCCTTCCAATAGTGTTCTCCAATTCCTTGTCATCTTACTGCAATTGCCTGGATTCAGGCATCCTTTCACTAACTCTCAAGCCACTCCATTAAGTAAAATCAAAATAGTGAAGGAATAAAAAATACCACTCTGTAGGGGAAGGGTTAAAGGAATCCATCACTGATTGTCACTCAGAAGCACCATACAAAGATTTGCATGACTGAAACCTAATTTTAGACACTGAAAACCAGTTACACTTCTAAAAACATAAGTTGCAGCTGCACTTGTTATTCCAAGTAGCTCTGCTAAACTTTTCTCATGGGTCTGCCTATTCACATTGCATTTCTGTCAAGACTGAAATGGTAGCATTCTCTCAGACACTGCAGCACATAATTTCTGTTTTCCTAGATCATCAGCATTATAAACTAAGAAGAGGGTAAAAATATCTGCATCATTTTGTGGAGTTACAGCCTTGGATGGTCTCTCAGATGAACTCTGGCTGCATCTGGACAGTGCTGAGACACTTCTCAAGGTCTTAGAGCTTGAGCACAAAATGTACATCCCTCTAACGCCCTTTATGGAGATACAGAGCATGTAATCAAGTTGCCTGGTCCCTTCACATAATTTCTGGCACTCCAGTGTCCCCCCCAACAGCAACTGCAGCCTTCTCAAAGCCCCAGACTGGGAACCCTGAAAATTGTCCTTGCCTTCTATAGAGTCTGCAGGTAGAGATACTCAGAGGGAGACATAAACTCTCCTCAAAGAACGATCACAAACTATTTCCTGAAGAGGTGCAAGCACACAGATTACAGAAGAACAACTAAAACTTACTTACATCTCTCCTGAGAATTCACTCTTTCCAAACCTCAGATTTTTGGGAAAATCACATTTGAATCCCAGAACGTGATTTCTACAGTTCATGTTGTTCTTGACGATATAAAACTGTTACTAAGAAAAAGCTGTTTAGTTTTTTGAAATTCTAGCTCCTTTGTGCTCTTTTCAGTGAGTTCAACTCTCTCAAGGTGAATTAATACTGAATTGAACTCAAATCCTTTGAGTTACAGTCAACAAATTATTTTTAAACATTTACATTTGAAAATACAATATTCCTACATAACAAACTATTCTCTGTCATTCACTTCCTGACAGAGCCTTCCCACAGATCTGAATCTCAATCTAGCAGAATTCAACAATCAAACTAAAAACCCTAAAAACAAAAAAATAAACCATGGTTATATAATGGCTTATTTATCAGCAGTAGTCACCCACTGTTACATGGTAATACAACCATTACTTGGTTTTGGTACATGCAAACTGCTGCAGCACCTACTACTGACTACTTAAACACAGTTTAGAAGAGTTGACTTTTAATGTCTTCTTTACAATAAATAATGTATAAATGCTATCCTAAATTAACATTCAAGAAATATAAATATTGCTTATAAAGAGGGAAAGAGAGATAATACTGTGACCTGCTCAAGATCCCACAGGGCACAAGGCAGAGTGATGAATGGAACTTCAGAACCCCTAGGTTTAGTTGATTCACATGATTATTCTCCCTTGTCTGACAAAAGTATCTTTTGTTCTCTGCTGCACAAATGTCTAGAATCAATCTGGATTTTTCAGAGCTAAACAGGACATCGTTTCAATATTTCTTGTTGAGGTATTTTTGTGTGCATCACAGTCACAAGAAAATTAATGTGAAAAAATCCAAATAGAAATATGTCAGAAATGATGTGGCTCCTTTCTGCTCTTTATTCTTAGAAGAAAAGTTCTTCTTTAGCATTCACAATGGATTAAAAAGCCACAAAGTGCAGTCAAAGCTTAATAAANAGAAATATGTCAGAAATGACGTGGCTCCTTTCTGCTCTTCTGCTCTTTATTCTTAGAAGAAAAGTTCTTCTTTAGCATTCACAATGGATTAAAAAGCCACAAAGTGCAGTCAAAGCTTAATAAAAATATCAATAATAACAATAACAACAACAACAACAACAATAATAATAATAATAATAATAATAATAATAATAATAAAAAATAAACAGAAGCATATAATAGACAACCTCTCTGTGTGTCACAGGGAAGTTGCAGTATTCACAGTAGACAGCCAAGGCAGAAGTACTGTGGGTAGTGACCAGGAAATAAAGGCAAGGTGAAACAGTTTAGCAAAAGTCACAGACTCTACTCACCTAACCA
>VZRX01005380.1:120597-228261 GCA_013398075.1 Notiomystis cincta | reverse complement strand
GAAATGGATGATATGATATGAGATATGATATGATATGATATGATATGATATGATATGATATGATATGATATGATATGATATGATATGATATGATATGATATGATATGATATGATATGATATGATATGATATGATATGATATGATATGATATGGATGGCCATCTAGCCACCAACAAAATGTATAACTCAGTAATGTTAGGAGAGTCCAGAAAAACCCAAAACAATGGAATACTACATTGCTAAAGATTTGCCTTGGGAAGTTATTGCTGAGGAAGCCAGAATTTCAATCTGTTATCCTCATGGCATCTTTCTAGATAACAGAGTCTATCAATAAAGATTTTACAAGCCCTTCCCCTACTTCTACCATAGTTACAGGACACTGCTTGTATGACTAGACACTAAATAGATGAAACTTCACAATTACATGAACATATTCCTCAAAAGGAGGAGTCAAAACTAGGAGGAGGTAGAGAAAGCTCTTGTTAGTCTCATCACTATTTTAGTGACTTTGTAAGAAAACAAATATGCCAGGTGTATGAAATTACAGAGAGATTGCAGATGTCACATCGAGCCCCACCTACTGGAAAAAGAAAAAAACAACCAAAACCCAGAGTTAAGTAGTTCAAAGCAAAAAGAATAAAAATGTTTGGCAAAAGCCAAAGAGAGATTGAGACTGAAGAAACATCTACAGATTTCTCACTATTATGAAGTCACCTGAAATTTGACTCCTTAATTGCTGTGCAGATAGCAAGAACCCACTGTACAATACGATCATCTCCTAAAACATGAGCTCCATTTCTTTTAACAACATCTAAGTTCTCTTTCTGACAGCTAGGCTTTGCCCAAAAGTGAGCACAAAGACTGCACTACAGAATTCAGTCTGACATGTTGGCCTTAAGGGAACATAGGAAGCAAAGTAAAAATTAACAAATTGTCAGTCAACAAAATTTACAGACATCCTGGAGGGAAAGCCTGTAAGTGCAGGGCAAACCCCACAGCACACCACCAATTCATACCTCTAAGGGCACCAAGACTATATGCACAGCTCTATAAAACATAACTAGAATCTTTCCACAAGCTCCCCAGGAAACTTCTAAAACATGGGCTGTTCTTATTTCCTCTTGTTAGACCCCAAATGAGGGTTTTATCCTTGTCTCCTGCTGCCTTAGTAGAACAGGAGACAACACTGCTGTATTCCATTGCCAGAGGATATTGCTTTAGGACAGTCTCTCATTGAGAGTTTCTTATGATCAATTCTTGTTTCTAATCTAATCCTGTAAGTGTAAAGTGATCACAAACAATCAATGGCACTTCCTGATTTCTTCAGTCATGCCACATCACTGCTGTTGCATCTCTACAATCACTACACTGCCTCCTGCTGCCCTTAAGCTTTGTGCATACCCCAAGCCTGTGCAAAGCAGATGGAAGATGCTGCCTACTCAACATGCCACTGCTCCCCCTCTATGGACAGCAGAACGGGTCACAAGAAGAAAGATTCCTAAAATGGTAGCAAAAAATTGGGTATACTGGCATTCATAGTGGAAGGAGGGGTGGAACAGGAGGAAAAGGAACCTTCAGGGCTCAGGACACAGTATGAAGATATGGTTTCAGAGACAGAACATTCATTTTAAAGGCCAGATGTATCTCTGCTATTAAAACAAAACCAAAACCAAACAACTAAATCAACCAACCAAAGAAAAGCCAACCAGAAAGCAAAAGAAATTCCTAGTAAAACTACTGTATCATCCCAGAATTCAGAAAACATGGCAGAGCAAGAAGAGGAAGCTGAATCTGTCACTGCTCATGTGAATAAGCCCTTACTTTTCTTGGACATGGAATTTTAGTGAAAGGAAGATTATCTGCTTAGCAAGCAATTCTCATGTCTGGAACCAAAGGCAGCAGACCAAGCACTGGAAGAGGTGATGTGGTAAAAAGCCTCTGTGCTAGGAACCTGAGAGCTGAAAAATGCCACTAATGCACACACATCATCAGCAAGATTGAGAAGGGCATGACCTGTCTAACAAGCAATAAGGAAAACAATTTATATACAAAAAGGTATACATGACTATACGTGGTAGGAGGAAATAAATGAAGTGAGGTTACAAAAAGAGGAAATAAAGATAATGGAAATGCAATGGAAAAGAAATGGTTTTCAAATTCACATACATTCCATGAGATGATGTAATAGCCCTGTGCCACATGTACTGACATGGGCCATCTGTGCAACCTCAGTCATAAATCTTGAGTTGCACAATGCCATTCATGACTTCAGCTTTCATCCAGACAAAGCTTTTGATTAGAGTTATTAGAGCTTCATAAGCTGGTGGTGTGTCTTGGCCACCTGTAGACTGAAGAAGGAGAGAAAAAGTGAAGGAAAATACTTACTTCAGGTAAGTATAAGATGCTGAATTTAGTCCAAAAAGAAGAAAACTTGACCAAATATGTGTCCTTCTTAACAGTTTCTAGATTGTGTCCAAGTACCACTTGGTCTATTCTGGCCTTATAATATGTTCCCTGTTGAATTTCTTGCATATTGGAGAGATTGCTCTGCAGCATCTAAAAAATGCAATAATAGGGTTCTTGGCATTTATCCTGAGGATTCTTGAGAACTTTCATTTTGAGTTCTCAGAAAAGCACCCAATTTTGCTTCTTTCTTGAGCCCTTAAAGGAGTTATTATTGTAAGATACAGTGTTATGACTTCATCTAATCTGTGGTTCTTGAAGAACAAAAGGATTTACTGAATGTTTTAGATTCATAAGAGTACATTCACCGCAGAATAAATACTGGACCATTTCAATACCTAAAGCACAACTTTTTATTTACAAAATGTTTCAAAAATATATAGCTAGGAAACAAAATAAACCCCAAAGACTTATGGCTAGCTTATTACAATCAAATAATTTCAGGAGCCTTACAGCTTAACACTTCATTTTTCCTACCTTCTTTCACTTTATTTATAAACAGAATAACTGCTGTGAAAAAGCAAGCCTATGGTAGCAGAAAACAGTCTTGTGATCACTATTTCTTCAGTAACACTGCCTGTTTTAGCATGGGACTGGTCATCCAGATTACTGCTCAACTTCAACCATACCGTGTAAACTGAGTATTTTCACTGTAAAAAACATCCACTGTGAACTGGGAACACCCATCAGTTTATTTTAAACTACAGTAAGGGTATGTATCATTTTAACTTGTACAAGATCATTAATCTCAGCATAGTTAAGTTATTAAAGCAAAAAAACGCCAAAAACATAAGTACCCAGATTTCTACAAAAGACCAAATATTACAGGTACTGTTGAATTACAACTATAATACATGTTATTTGAGAAGGTTCATTAAAAATAGTTGTTACCCATAACTCTCAATACCCATGTTTAAATATTTCACCACCAAATTGCCAGTGCTTCAGAAAATTGTTAGTGGGAAAAGGAGCCTACAAAAAAGATGGAGAGAAGGTTTTTACAAGGGGCTGGAGAGATAGGACAAGGGGGAATGGCTTCAAAGTGATAGGAAAAATGGGTGCTAATGACTTCACAAAAGACTCAATGGATGGGCCTCTTCATTAACGACAGGAGAAATAGGATGTTAATGTCTTCAGGAATGACTAGGTCTGAAAGAACCAATCAGAATGGCTGTGGGGATCTTCAGGAGAAATGGGTGTTAATGCCCTCGAAATGGGTCTTAATGTCTCTATGAACATCAAGCTGCCCAAGTTTGTTACACAATCCAGTCAACTTTAGGGTAAGGGGAGAAATGGGTACACACAAGTCCATTGCAGAGCCCAGATGGTCTGAACTTCTAATGGATCTGCAAAACCCAGACAGTCTGAACTTCCAAACCTTAGGGGAAAATGACAGTACATGTTTATGGGGGAATATGTGGTAGGTGGTTTGGGAAGGCTGTACTTTCCTAGTAACTCATCAGTGTGGAAAGAAAGAGGGTCAGGAGTTTAGGATAAAAAGAGGCTGCATCCTCCAAAACTTTGAGAGAGACCCCACAGGAGAATGGCCTGGTGGACTCTCTCCCTTTATTCACATGAAGTTGCAGGACTCCTCTGTCTCCTTTATGGACACTGGCATTTTACAGTGTGGCTTTTCTGCACAAAACCTAAAGAGAACAGGTTTAGATTAGATAACAGGAACAAATCCTTCACTGTGATGGTGCTGAGACACTGGAACAGGTTGCCCAGAGAAGTTGTGGATGCTCCATCCCTGGCAGTGTTCAAGGCCAGGTTGGATGCAACTTTGGGCAACTTGGTCTAGTGGAGGGTGTCTCTTCGACCAATTACCTATTAATTACAGTTACTTCTCCTACCTAAAACCTCCCACTCTTACATGCTATCAATAAAGTAGCAAGAGAATCATTTAACACAAGAGGCAGACAATGCCACGAGACACAACTGCCATGTAACATTGCAGTACCATGTAATTACTGTCATCTCTCCATAGGTCAAGGAAGATGTGGTTGCTAGTTCTATTTCCTACTCACTTAGCAATGCTGCCCAAAATTAATGAATCCACTCCTTGAAAGTCAAAAGCAAATATTTGTGACCAATGAGTGTCATGAGTCCTTGTACAAACACATCAATGAGTTTTCCTGAGAATAGTGACATTCATCCCTTCTTGCTCTGATTAAGAATTGGGATGCTTGAGTCCCCAGGGTGTTTCATTACTCCAAAGTTATACTACCATACCTCATAGAAAAATAAACTGTTCCCTGATCAAAGATTCCCTTCACACTTTTTGCCTTGACAATGTGGCAGCCACTTGCCATTTCTGGAACAAGGAACAGCCATCAAGTTACTACCAAGAAAACAGTGATTTAATTCATGTTGTGATTTCACCAATTCTGTCCTGTCAGTGAGCTTTAATAATGAGCCCTAATAAGCCTAGGATGTTAATGACAGTACCTAGCTTTAACCTGCCAGTATTACTCACATTGCAAGATCACCTAGAAATCACACCACAAAGTGGCTTACATTGTTCCTGCAAACAGAGTAACTAAATAACAATAACAAGCCACCTGCTGGAAAAGGGTTGAAAAATTTGAAAAACAAGCAAACAAACCTCCACAAACAAAGAAATAAAACAGAAAATCCCAAAGTAGATATTGTTTAGGAAAAATTGTGAATTTTGGGAGAGTGCAGTGTGAGAAAGAGGATACTTTCTTCTAAGATCTTGCCAGGATGTTTTGGAAAACTCCACAATCCCATTATCATTTATTTGTATTATCAGTGAACATGTGAACACACAGGCCAAAGAGGTAAAGACTCTGGTCAACAATGCAGCAGCATACAAATTGCAAGAATGCAAGACTTGCTTTCACAACATTTAGAAACCTCTTACTAGCATTTTGCCTTTCATCTGTCACCCTTCCAGCACACTACTCCCTGCAGCAATGCAGTATTTCCCGCCGGGCAATCAAACAGGCAAGTGACCTGAGCAAACAGTGCCCCAGACACTGACAGATAAGAGCTCCACATCCAGCACACAGTTCACCCAGCACAGCACACTGCTAGGGCAGACAAGGAGACACACAGCTGGTGATTAGAAGAAAATATAGGAGGATACATGGAGATAAGAAAATCCATCATCCTGCCTACAGCAAATACCTATTTGTTAAAAATAAGAGAAACAGATCTAGTCATCACTGAGTAACAGAAGGGAGGGACTGGACCTGAGTGCCTTCTGTATTATTGGTAAAATACTTTAACCAATCCATTCCATATTCATAAAAAAGCCCTAAGTGAAGGCAAATGAAGAGAGTGCACAGAAAAAAAATGCTTTGTGGCAGCACCTACATTTGAAATTGCTTTTGGGAATGACACCTCTGCTCCCAGTATCAATTAAGGATTCAATACTTCTAAATAAATATGCATTTGCCATCTACTTCCATTCAATTTTGAAATAGTTGTACTGCCAGTTCCTTCAGTCTTCACCTCTGTTCCTCACCTCTAAGCTTTTCATTACATGCTAAATGCACTTCCATAAATACTCTGGTGAACAGAAGATACAGTGACTGTCAATTGAACAATTCTCCATAGCACACTAACTAAGGACAGGACAGACCATCTTCTGGCTTTCAGAAAATCACCACATTATAGATTGTACTATTCTTTGATGATACCAAATAAGGCTATTTTGAAATCATATATTTTTTGTAAAACTGTTTCTGAAATGTATTCCACTATGTGTTCATTATAATGAGCTTTATTAGAAAATTCTAAGTATTAGAAAATACATTGTAAACATCACAGGTGTTGGACACCAAGAAATACACTAGTAATAGTTTGGATAGTACCTGAATTCAAGTGTTTCATATTTCAGAAAGCATTTTTAACAGGTAATTTTGACTTCTTTAGGGGCACGTGGAGCATTTTCATGGTTTAACCCCAGCTGGCAACTAAGCACCATGCAGCTGCTCACTCGTTATTTCCCTGAGTATGATGGGAAGAAGACTCAGAAAAAGAAACAGAAAAACTCATGGGTTGAGGTAAGAACAGTTAAATGGAGGGAAAAAATAGAGTGAAATATTCTAATAAAAATTATCATTTTAATTACACTCCCCCAACCAGCAAATAACTAAACACCAAGAAAAACAAGTGATTCATAATGCAATTGCTCACCACCCTCTGACTGATGCCCAGCCTGTTCCCAAGAAGTGGTTGGCCCCTTCCAGCCAAGCTCCCCTCCTCCCTCCTCCCCACAGTTTTCATACTGAACATGACATCCTATGGTATGGAATATNGTTGAAAAATTTGAAAAACAAGCAAACAAACCTCCACAAACAAAGAAATAAAACAGAAAATCCCAAAGTAGATATTGTTTAGGAAAAATTGTGAATTTTGGGAGAGTGCAGTGGGAGAAAGAGGATACTTTCTTCTAAGATCTTGCCAGGATGTTTTGGAAAACTCCACAATCCCATTATCATTTATTTGTATTATCAGTGAACATGTGAACACACAGGCCAAAGAGGTAAAGACTCTGGTCAACAATGCAGCAGCATACAAATTGCAAGAATGCAAGACTTGCTTTCACAACATTTAGAAACCTCTTACTAGCATTTTGCCTTTCATCTGTCACCCTTCCAGCACACTACTCCCTGCAGCAATGCAGTATTTCCCGCCGGGCAATCAAACAGGCAAGTGACCTGAGCAAACAGTGCCCCAGACACTGACAGATAAGAGCTCCACATCCAGCACACAGTTCACCCAGCACAGCACACTGCTAGGGCAGACAAGGAGACACACAGCTGGTGATTAGAAGAAAATATAGGAGGATACATGGAGATAAGAAAATCCATCATCCTGCCTACAGCAAATACCTATTTGTTAAAAATAAGAGAAACAGATCTAGTCATCACTGAGTAACAGAAGGGAGGGACTGGACCTGAGTGCCTTCTGTATTATTGGTAAAATACTTTAACCAATCCATTCCATATTCATAAAAAAGCCCTAAGTGAAGGCAAATGAAGAGAGTGCACAGAAAAAAAATGCTTTGTGGCAGCACCTACATTTGAAATTGCTTTTGGGAATGACACCTCTGCTCCCAGTATCAATTAAGGATTCAATACTTCTAAATAAATATGCATTTGCCATCTACTTCCATTCAATTTTGAAATAGTTGTACTGCCAGTTCCTTCAGTCTTCACCTCTGTTCCTCACCTCTAAGCTTTTCATTACATGCTAAATGCACTTCCATAAATACTCTGGTGAACAGAAGATACAGTGACTGTCAATTGAACAATTCTCCATAGCACACTAACTAAGGACAGGACAGACCATCTTCTGGCTTTCAGAAAATCACCACATTATAGATTGTACTATTCTTTGATGATACCAAATAAGGCTATTTTGAAATCATATATTTTTTGTAAAACTGTTTCTGAAATGTATTCCACTATGTGTTCATTATAATGAGCTTTATTAGAAAATTCTAAGTATTAGAAAATACATTGTAAACATCACAGGTGTTGGACACCAAGAAATACACTAGTAATAGTTTGGATAGTACGTGAATTCAAGTGTTTCATATTTCAGAAAGCATTTTTAACAGGTAATTTTGACTTCTTTAGGGGCACGTGGAGCATTTTCATGGTTTAACCCCAGCTGGCAACTAAGCACCATGCAGCTGCTCACTCGTTATTTCCCTGAGTATGATGGGAAGAAGACTCAGAAAAAGAAACAGAAAAACTCATGGGTTGAGGTAAGAACAGTTAAATGGAGGGAAAAAATAGAGTGAAATATTCTAATAAAAATTATCATTTTAATTACACTCCCCCAACCAGCAAATAACTAAACACCAAGAAAAACAAGTGATTCATAATGCAATTGCTCACCACCCTCTGACTGATGCCCAGCCTGTTCCCAAGAAGTGGTTGGCCCCTTCCAGCCAAGCTCCCCTCCTCCCTCCTCCCCACAGTTTTCATACTGAACATGACATCCTATGGTATGGAATATCCCTTTGGACAGTTTGGGTCTGCTCTCCTGGCTCTGCTCCCTCCCAACCTCTTGTGCAGCTCTTCATTCACAGAACATGAGACACTGGAAAGTCCTTGGTTTAGAGTAAGCACTACTTAGC
This sequence comes from Notiomystis cincta, assembly GCA_013398075.1. NCBI lineage: Eukaryota > Metazoa > Chordata > Aves > Passeriformes > Notiomystidae > Notiomystis > Notiomystis cincta. The sequence goes on along the minus strand of VZRX01005380.1, from coordinate 219,681 downwards.
AACAACCAAAACATCAGTGTGTTATCAATGTTACTCTCATATTAAATCCAAAACACAGCTCTGTACCAACTGCTAAGAAGAAAATGAACTCTATCCCAGCTGAAACCAGGACAAGAATATAAAAATGCTACCAAGAAACTACAGTGGCAGCAGAGTTGTTCTCTGCCTGTGTTCCAATACAGTTAGTTGGCTTTATTGAGTTCTCTGACTCTCTGAAGCATTACAAATGGGGAAGCTTGCACACTTCTCATATTGCTGAGGTGTGACCACTCATGTTCTCTCTGAAGGAGTGGAATCAAGCATGCCTCCTATTGCCTCCCATGCCACTTCCCAGTTCCAGCCTCAAGAAAGACCCAAAGCCATGTCACACTTTCCACTTGCCAGCCTAGACTTCTGCAGAAAGAAAACCTAGGAGCAGAGATCAAAAAGAAACCTAAACAGAACACAAGTTCAGGTTATAGCACACATTCAGGGACAGGTTAGCTACTGCCAGTGACTCCTCTGTGGGTAAAATTTACTGGGTGGGCAACAGGGGAAGGAATAAACAATCTGTATTACTCTAAATGTGTACCTGCCAAAGAAAGAATGTTACAAAATACAGCACCTCTTGTATAAACTGGATGTCTTTCATATTGTCTTATGTAAATAATTTTATTAACAGAGCTCTACAGTCTAAGCAGTCAAGCTTTGTTTCTGGCATCACTTAATGCCCTGCCAATCCTGCTCAGGCTGCAGCTCAGGGACAGTAGGTGGGCAGGCAGATGGGCCAGTCCTGTTTGCAGTCCCCACTCCAGCTCTGCTGTCTGGACCTGCCTGACCAGAACTCCCATCACAGCCAGCAGGCTCTGACACAAAGATCACTGCAGGCATTAAGGTCATCAGTGAAAGTTTAAAAAATACTGTTTTAAAGGACAGTGTGCATCTGTCAGTCTTTCACTATATGGCTGGACCCTTCTCCATTCCCTCTCTGCCTCAGCTAGTCTTTTTCACAATAGATAAGCATTTCAAATGTAAACATTCAGAGTTGGAAAAAACTCCCAATAAAAGAGGAATTCTGTTACCAACCAGAAAACTAAAATATATAAATTCAGTAATGCAATGCTACAGTGATAAACAAATAATGCACTAAGAAATCTAAAAATATTTACTTTTTTTAAAAAAATCGTTATTTCCACATACCTTACCTAAAAAGCTGTATTAGAAGTACAAACCTTGCTGCTAAAGTGTACTAAATAATTATGTTCAAAGCAGACTATTCCTTCATCTAGTACAAGTCAGCCTCATGCTGGGAAAATAAAAATATGTTGCAAACTGTACACCTACATTCTAGTCAAACATACAGAATGACCAGTTCATATCATCACTGACATCCTGTTGTCACCAAAGACATTTGGTTTTGGTTCTTCTCAGAATATTTATGGCAGCCTTGAGAATGCAGAAAGCTCTTTAAAACAAATATTATACAAAATTTGGATCAGTAACAAAAAAAAAAAAGAAAACATTCTGAAAGAATGACAAAGCACAGGGGAAAAGAACTATTGTGAAGCCAATAGTTTCAAAACCAAACACCCACTCTTAACTGGCAATGTTTAAGTCATAGAGAACAAAATGCCTACCCAGAAATGACATGTCAGCTAACATTGAAACGTGAGTTGCAGGAAGAAAAGAGGAAAATGCTTACCTGTGAATAGAAAAAGAAGCAATAGACCTAATGAGGGATGCCACTGCTCCAACTTTAGCAGCTTCCACTGCTCCCTGTAATCTGTATTGCACAGTTTCTCCATAACTGATGAAAGGTTCATTGTAGACAACAATCTTCCCCTTGGCCTCCTGAGCTCGTTTGTGCAGTTCATCAAATGAGGCTACAACGATGACTTCTGCTGTAATTCCTGAAAGAAAGTATTGCAGTGGTTTTAGCAATGCTTTCCTATAGCCCTCCTATGGCCACTTCCAACAGACAGAAAAGCATGGACTGTGCAGAACTCAGGAAATCAGCATTAATTATTTTCCTGAAAAAGGAAGTCTATGTGAAATGCTTCATCAGGGATTGGTACTAAACAGCTACAACAGAACCCTGATCAAGTACACACACCTCTGTCACCCACGCTCTCAGGCTGGGATTAAAACATAACTTGAAAGGCAGGAGAAATGGGGAGAATTTTGTTCTCTGCATAGACATTAATGCCTCGTTGTAATAATTTATAGCACAAAAACATTTGCAAAAGCTGCCTATGGGATTAATTAAAAAAAAAAAGATAGTAATCTTTTCATGGAAATGTTTTGATATGTTGCTAAACAACTTAGCTTAACATAAGACAGCTGGAAGCCCGTATTTTTAGACTAACTCTTATAAAATTATTTAATCCATAAAGGAAATTAAATTAAAGCTCTGCATATCAACAAATTTTGCAATGTGAATATTAATATTAATAATAATATTAATAATATCTTCATATTTCAGTAAGGAGAATATAATAGTTCTATTGGATCTCCTTCTGGGAGCTTCTCCAGGAATCCACATTTCCCAGTTTATGATACAGAAAACACAGGCAGGTTCTTCTGCAGGACTATTCACACATGGTAAGTTAGATCCCACCCAGCTCTTTGTTTTTAATAGTTGGAATAGTTTTAAATTGCTGTATTATCTTACTTGAAAAAACAAAGAATGTTATAGATAACCCAGAGAATCCTTCTAAGTTTTAAGGACATTAATTGAGGAACTATATTTCACAGCATCAAGAAGTAATTCATTAAAATGACCACATGCTTAAAATTCAATTTTGTTGATTGGTTACAGAGATAAGTAGAGATTGCTTAACAACATGGGCTGGTACTTTGCTTCTAAATACAGAAGAAGTAAAGGATGTCTGAAATTTTAGTGCTGTAAGAGTCACAAAATACATCAGTGGAAACTGAAACTAATAACAAATCCTCTAGCAAGGATTTGTCATAATAAAATGAAATTATCATGTTTTTAAGAATAAAATTATTCTCCTTGAAAAAGTCCCTTTTTTTGTTTGTTGGTTTGGTTGGTTGGTTTCTTGTGTATGGAATAAGAATTATTTAGAGGATTTCAAAACTTGTATTTAAGACCATAATACATGAGAAAAACTCAGAAAAATATGAAGATAATGTCTCCCAGCCATCAGTGTGCCCAAGCTAACAGCTTTTTAAAGATGAAACTACACTTCCAAACCTTCAAGTAACCACAGAAGTTTTGTTTCATTAGAGTGTACCACTAAGAGTTCAACAGACATTTATTGCTACAACAAAAGTGAATTTCAGCTACAAAAATAACCTAGTGTGAGAAGCATAAAAAATTTAACTATTCAGATTCTTACCTCAACCTGGCAATGTTTCCAAAGAATCACCTTCAAATATTGCTAGCTGCTGTTGGCAGGCAGGTGAGCATACTAACAGACTCCAGCTGCTTGTAATTAATGGCAGGTTCAGCTGCCTAGCTAAGGAACATCTCAGCAACAGCATCATTTTGGGTAAGAAACCATGCCACTGGAAATAAAACTGGGTATCTGCAAAATTTCATTTTCCACAAGAGAAGTCATGGTCTCAGTAGGTTGATACTGCAATCTCAATTTCATATTAGCTCTCCCCAGTGCTCCACTTGGATCGTGCAGCAGGCACTGGAAGGACACACGTCTTGGTGACTGCTTGTCAAGGGAAGTGAGGAGTGTAACTCTTCTGGGCATTACTGCACACATGAACAAACACCAACTCTGAAAAGTTTTTCAAGAAAGCTACAGACAACTAGTAACTAGCCATAATTCCTATGAAATATGATGGTGAAATACATTTATGGCCCTTCCTAGATGACAGGCATCAGGAATTTGTACTGTGAGAATTACTTGGAATTTGAGCTAAGGGAAAGAACGCAAAGTTGCAAACTCTAGCTCAGTTACTCTACCCTTGGATGTCCCCAAAGAAGCTAAATAAAGCCATCCTTTGATAAAATAAAACAAAACAAATGTTCTCTCTGCAAGTTTAACTTAATGTCAGCATGGTATACATAAAGCATGAATCACAGTTTTTTCTGTAATAATGTAAAACTTCACTGTAGTGTAGCTTCTGGCTAATTTGATTACTCATTTGCATTTTAGTGCCATTTTATACTACTTCAGATTCTTTGTAGGAAGTGATAAGAGCACTGTTTATCTTAAACAAATATGTGGACACACTTACACAAACCACCCTTAAACGTTCTGTGCAGAAGGAGAAATGAAACAAACCCCCCCACAGTTTACCTGTTTAAGGAGAATGAGTTACTCCCTTTAGAAATGGAAATGTCTCACCTTACTGAGCCTTTAAGCAAATTAATAGAAAGCTACCCTAGCATCTCCTACCAACTCAGTGCCTCATGGCTCTGCTTCTCACGTTGAAATATATTCTCTCTTTCTTACACCTATCATTATATTGTTGGCTTTGTGTTAGTGAGCAGAATTCTTCAGAAAACCCATGCAAGGAGGGAGACAGATTGCCTGCTTACTTAAGCAAGATATAAAGATTATAACACACACAGTCCAAGAGATGAATAGAGAATATTTGGGGAATTAGCTAAGTAAAGGGCATGAATCATAGAAAGCAGAATTACAAACATGATAAACTTGGCTGAGTGTATAAAGCTGAAGACTATTTACTTGATCTCATCACATGAAACATATTGTTGGGTTTGGTGAGTGAGCCAAAGAATCCAGGTAGTACTATGGGTTTCCTCTCATTTCTCATATTAAACAGCAAATTGTACCCTATTCTTTCTGAGAACTAAGGTATAGGAAGGGTATTAATGGTGGGAACAAGCAGGCAATTTTCACTTACCAACAGAATTATATTTTACAAAGTCCCCTGTACACTGGTATGTATGTTTCTATCTCAAAACTTGAATATGCCACAACTTTGATGATCACACTGCCAGTTGAAATAAGTGGCTTGGTATGCATTAGCAATCTCAAATCAGTCACAGGCAGGATGAACACAAGACTATGTATATATATTTACAGATACATATATATATATATGTATATATAAAAGCACCCATAAATCAGCTGTGTGTAGCACTGCCATATAGAAGTCTGATTCCTGGCAGGAACAATTCTGTCTGGAGAGTCTCCTCCTCACAGCTGTTTACCTGCCAGCAATGATGCAAAGAGTGGATTAGTTCGAAGGGGATTCCTCACAAGTAACTTCTTCTCCCCAAGATTAACTGCAGCTGATATTTAAGTCATTTTAGTATCTAGAGATATGCATCTGTCTGTGTTAGTAACAGGTTTCAGTGAAGAGAAAGAAAAAGAGGAGAATCCACCCTATTATCAGATTTTAAAAACTGGTGAATCTTTATTAAAACATCAATGAAATTTCATACAGAATATATTTTCATTTATCACTGTACCAGAAACATTCTATTCACAAACATGCAGAAATTCAATCAAGTTAGTTACAAATCTACTACTATATTAAAAGGATTTAGTAAAGCCAGAAAGAAATATTATTTGCATACTGTTTAATCTTACTGGATACCAATTTCCTTATTATTTAACTATGACCTTACTCTCTTTTCCCCCAGTCTCATTTTTGTCATCCAGGTAATAGCACCAGTACCTTGGAGATCCAGTTACAAAGCCATCTGCAAGGTAGCTTCTTTCACAGAGCTACAGAGAACCTAGAAATTTTTTGCATGGGTCACATGATACAAAGGTAGATATGCAATGTCTGGAGATAAGGTAGTTGTTGGGACAGGTCAAAGGAAAGAAGGTCTTGGGGAGTGGAGGGAAAATGCAAATATATTCTTCAAATCTAAGTAAGATTAGAGACCTGGCATTATACCCTTTATTAAGTTCAACATCCTCTAAAATCAGCTCAGAAAATGTTTTCCTCCTCAACTTCTATCATACCTCTCATAAAAACATGTTGCTTTCCAACACTCTCCAGGAATTAGTCCAGTCCAATGCTCCACCAATTTCAACTAGATTTTCAGAAAAACAAACCCAAATTCTTTGTCTCTAATGACCTTATCCAATTAAGGCTTCATGTCAGGCTGAAGCAAATGAAAGATTAATATCATCATTTCCTTTTTTTCTCTCACTCAAAAATTATTAGCATGTACTGAAAATTTGAAATATTCTAACACCTAGAAACATTTGCTCTGTCAACACATATCAATACCTACTAATATAAGAATTAAATTATGAAGAAAATACTAAATATTTTAGAAGAACTGTGAAATGAAGAAGAGGGTTTTATCAGGAAGAAAGATTTTGTAAAATGTGAATAATACTTCTAGAAAATGTGACTTTCCTACTCTGCGGAACAGCAAAGAGAATTACTTCATGAAAATAAAATTACATAGGACAGTTATAAAAAAGGATAGGAGGCTATTCAGCTCTGATGCATTGCACTGAGACTAAACATATTGTACCATTCCTTAAGAACACAGAGAAAATTAAACACTACATAATAGCTACATTTTTGACTAATATGACTTAAAATTTCCAACAAGTACTGGATCTCTTTAGAACAGTTTGGTTTCAATAACATGTAGCTTCCTGTGCAGCACAAATCCTAGGAGGAAATGGGTGGGCCCCAACCCCCAGCACAAAGCCTTGGATGCCAAAAGAGCAGGGCAACAGGTTAGATTCTCCCAGGAGCAGCCCTGCACGGAGCACAGGCTTGCTATGCAGTGTATAGTGACAATCAGAGACCCAAAACCATGATCCACAAAAATCAGGTGCTCAAGGCAGGAAGTACTGAGGACAGCCATTCCCTCCTTAGCGAGTCAAGGTGCCACACACCAGCAGCTGTCCCTTGGGATGAAGGTAATGTTGCCATCCAGCCATGCCTACATACCCCACATGTGCATAAATTCATATTCAAATCCTGCCTTCAACAGCTTCAGCCTGGGCTTAACATCCTTGAGGTAACCACCCTCAACCCAGTGACACTGCCAAAGGACAAGACCAGAACATTCAATTTTCTGCCCCTGTCAATCCACACAGTTCGCTCGAACGTTGGTTAAGCAGTGACTGGAACCCGTGTTCTCCCCGGACAGCATGTCCACCTCAAAGCCAGGCAGCTGCTCCTACTCTCTGAAACTTTGAAATGCTACTGCTCTAACTTCTAGCCCAGATGCTGGGCCACTGAACACCACAGTGTCTGAGGTCCTTGACAGATGTCAGCTTTATGTTCCAAGAAAAACAGTAGCATAATTACCACAGCACAAGCAGTGCTGCTCTAACAATAAACAATCCGGGCACACAATACTGAGGCTCATGGTCTCAAGGTGCCGATCAATAGCTCCTCACACATGAAAAAAGAGGAATCCAGTGAAGACAGGAGGGCTTTGCTGTGCACTGTGCTCTCAGGCCTATGACTCTCTCCAACCCCTGTCAGCACTGAACCCCTCATCAAAGGGGTATAAGTCCCTTCAGAAGCATCACTTTTCTTCCAGGAGATCTGCGGTCATCCAAGATGCTGGCAACTCAAGGGTGAACCCTCTGATACACATTAAAAATAACTTTTTTGTTGGCCTTTTGTTTATCTAGCTGAATTCCCTAATCCACTTCAGCACTGAGATAAAAAAGAGGACCTGGGGGCAAAATTCATCAGCCAGGACTGGAGCCAGACTTTCTTTCAGCAACATCCCAGTTTTAATGGTGGACCTACAGCAACAGCAAGCACCAACAACTTCAAGACATCATGCATCATCCCCATTTTATACATAACAGCCTGGAACTATTTTCATATTATCTACCTGCAAAGCTCCTATCAACTTCTAAAAGAGCACAGCTGGACCAAATATTGACAGTTAAACAAAATTAAAAGCCATGACTTGAACACAAAAACTAGGAAGAAGTCTGCCAATGCATCATCTTCATATTTATATTATCTCAGTTTTGCTGCAACCAAGAGTACATAAAAACCAGAGACTGTTCCTTTTTTTGAGGAGACATTTCAGGGTAGGCTGCTCTGAAGTTGGTTCTGTTTGTCAGTATTTCTTTAAAATTAAAGGGCATGGTCACCCATCAGGGTAAAAAAAGTGCATTTTAAAACACATGCAAAAAAATGAATTCTTTGATACTTTATGGTCAAACATCTGCTAAACTACTACTTTCCTACAATTATGGGATTCTCAAAGCAACAATTATATCTATTTTCCTCAGAATTTGGGGGATATAATCAGTACCACCAGAAATCAACACAGTCTCCCTCTCTCTAAATATATCTATGTTTTGCCAATGTTGAAACACTGAAAATGAGACTAGAACATTGACTAAATATGGTAAATCTCCAGTTTTCCAGCTCCCAAAACGGAGCACTTTCTAACATTCAGTCCTATTTGTTGCCTATGAATCCATTTCTTCGAGGTGATGACCGTTTTCAGTCTCTGCTGATTTCTGGAAATCCAGGTCACTCTGTTTCATGTTCCTTCTCTCCCTGTCACTAAAGCGGGCAGTTAAGTTACTCCCTCCTTGTAAGGAGATCAAAGGAAGTGAAAACTTTCTCTTTGACCCAACACCTTCACATCCTGGAATACACTTGGAGAGGGAGAACACTGGGGGTTTTTCCTCTTCAATAGAAAAATCTAACCTTTTCTGTTCTCTACTTTTTTGCTGTGTAAATCAGATGGAATCTGGGAACTTGACATCCTGGCATAGTTCCCAGTCATGAAGAAGAAAGTAGGATTTTCTCCACAAGATCACAAAGTACTGAAAAGCCTCCTGCACATCATCCAACTGTTCTGTATCTGAGCCAAAGTGGGCAAATCTCATCAAATCAAATAAATGAGGTGCACATCCCAGTAGGGTTTCAATGCCACAGGCATGAGTTAGATAGAACACCTGCAGAAGAGACACTCCTGGTATCCTGGAGTCAATGGACTGGCTTGGACTTCACAGCTAAAAATACTGCTGCTACTATTTAGGGCTTCCTGTTCCTGCTCTGAAGGATTGCAGATTTTTTCCACACTTGCACAGTGTATGCTGAAATGGAAAGTAACCAACCTCAGCATGTGCTCTAGCCATTGGGTCACTCTTAGGAAACACTGGTTTGAATTTCCATGGACAGAAGGGAAAATAAACCCTGAATTTCCAACATCCAAAGCCAGGTTTTTAATTGCTGTTAGGTTATTGCCATGTTAATGAAGAGCCCTCCAAAGCACTTGCTCAGGGTGCTGAGTTTCAGAAGGAGCTCTGAGAGAACCAAAGGCCACCAAGTCCAGCACGAAGTTTTAAATTTCTGCCAATGCTTCCTATTTTCTTAGCTTCTTGGGTCACAAGCCTGGCACCAAATCATGGGAAGGGAGGAATGCAGGACATAACTGAGAAGATGAAAGAGCAAGAAATGATCTCCTGTACTTCCTTCTGGGATGGGGGAGTCAACCCCTCTCATCTTAACCCCATTCTTAGACCTTAAAAGACAAGAAGTCCAACCAGTGCTGTCCTCTAAGTAGGCATCAATAATGTTAAGAAAGGGATCTGTATGGGCTGTACAGAGACTGTGATTTGTAAACAGGGGTCTGAAACATATCCTGATAGGAACATTGACTTAAAACATGCAGTAAGCATCAAGTTAACACCAAACAACTTCAGGGATCATCTGCACAGTCCACTTTAGAGGCAGCTGTGAAGGAACCAAAGAATCATAGAGCCAACATATGAGGGACAGTCTTCAGCCTTTAAAACATCCCTCTGCCACAGCTCAGCACAGCAGCAGTAGATCTCCCTAGTCTGATCCCATGTAACAACAGTACTGTAAGGACAGGATAATTGGCATCAGGCAGCTCATATTGAGTTGTATTATTTTGATTACAGGAACACTCACACTCCCACAGCTTCGTGGTTAAAACAAGATGCATCAGAACTGCTGATAATCCCTCACTGAGGGAAATTGTTCAGCTATTTCTGATGTGATTTAGGGCAGGCTTCTATCCCTTTTTCTTAGCAATAAGGCACTGTGACAATCCTCAGAAGTGACAAGGCCGTGGTTTTAATAGTCTAACTACACATTTTTTATTCTGTGCTTGGCATGACTGAGAGTTTTAGGACAGGCACTTTTCTCAACAGCACAACTTCCAATCTCTTGCCTGCAGAGGCTGGTGACGAGCAGCCCTTACCAGACACTTCTGTCAGCCAGGAGGATGGTCCAGTGATGGGAAGAACAAGAGCCAAGTGCCTACCAGGGACCAGCTACCCCACATAACCTTCTCAAGCACAAAAACCTGCCACAGCTTGCACAGAGTGAGATGAGACCAGCAGAAATCAGAACAGCACAAATGGTAGGACAGCCAGAAGGTAATTAATTAATTTAATTAATTAATTAATCAAAATTATTCCACAATGTGTGAGAAACTGCCCACTCTTCTGTGAGAGATCTCATTGCCATAAAGTCTTCTAGCACCAACACATGTGCCTCTTCAGAAACATGGCAGATCTTAGACAAAAGTAAAATTGTGAGAAATATAATGTGGGGGTTTTCAACATTCCTCAGTATAAACCAGCACTGGACAATACAATCATATCTTTCAAAATATATAGATTCTTTACTATAAAAAAAGAAGGACATAATTACCTTCTGTGAGAATTTTAACATGTAAATTCAGTATATCTCTAAAAAAAAAAAAGGCAAACTTAGGAGTAAAACCAGGCAAGTACAAATAACTACACAACTAAGAAAGAGAAGTGAAAAACAGACTTTTTGGGATGTGAAGATGTTTGCCAAAATTGAATTGCAGGTTCTTTTTGCAGGTTCAGCAACACTTGATAAACACCAAAAAAGACCTTTTAATTTTAGCTTAATTTTTAGGAAGCTTGGAACAGGACTGGAAAGGATACAAAATAAGTTGTAGGTTTAAACTTTGCTCTAAATTTTCTCCTATCAAAGCACTAAACCTTGCACATACAAACAAACAAATATTAATGGTTCCAGTTGCTTTGCATTTTAGGCATGTGTTTACCTCAATATGACAGAACTAACTCAGATAAAATTCACAGCAGCAATTTTGCAAACCAAGTATGATTTATTCCAAGCATATCTTAAATTACCCAGTTTTATTTGTTGCACTTTGAAGGACTATATATTTTTTCTAAACGAAACAGCTTTTATATGTTGTTTCTTTTCAAACAGAAAGCTTCCTATCAAAAAAATTTACAATTCATAAAAAAAATTGTGAGTATCATGTTACCTTTTATTTTCTAAACTAAATTTATTTACTCATAAAGAAATACAAATGCTTCTGAAGTGGTCTAGGAATAAGTATATTGGTTTTTATGGAGAGCAGTCACAGAAGAAGGTTCTCATTTGGCCTTTAAATAACAATCCTAAAACCCTGACATCAATATGTACAAATAGAGAATCTTATAAATCATTTTGTTGGTAGGCCATCTAACATTTTGGGGTTTAAAAGACAAGAATCTTGTTACGTGTAGCCAATGGTTATTTTTGCTCCTGAGTAACATTATCACACATGATCATCTAAAAGGCAACACACAGTGCAGTAACAGGTAAGTGACAAAGTGAGCATGTAAACAATGTGAACAGCAAGCTCCAAGGTGAGTATGGGACAGGGAAGAGAAGGGAAGGACACACAGATACCAACTGCCATGTTTAGTGAGGGGCTTGAACTCTCCAAGCTCAGTTCCTTTTCCTGCTGTCTTGTTTTTTACTGGAATGAAGGGCTGAGCCTGGCAAGATAGGGCACATGAAGGAAAGGAGAAATCATGTGTCAACCTGACACCCCACGGAGAGCTTCTTTCCTACCAATCACAATGGAGGACCAGAATCTTTCATCAGTGTTAAAAAAAAAAGGAGTATAAATTTAATGGAAAGTTCAGGAATCAACTCTAATTCTACAAGTCTGTTCAACCAAACTGTATTAATATAAACTGGATCAGTCACAAGCATGCCATATTAAAAAGTCCCAGGAAAATAGCACCTTGTTTTGCAGAACTATTACAGCAAGAAGAAAACCAGTTTCACCCGGTCACCTGAGAGAAGTTATTACAATACAGTTTAGTGTTAAAAACCAAGTGATATGTAATTCCAAAAGGAAGAGTTACCTTCTGGAGGAGTTGCAATGCTGCTCCCAAGTCCCAAAATAGCAATGCTGTGATTCCTTGGTTCCAGCATCACTGCAAACTCCTTTCCTCTTTCCCAGTGTGGTACTTTCACAGGCTCCAGATGCACATTTTCCAGCCCGTCTTTCTGCAGGGCACTGAACATGTACTTGATGGCTGCCTCTAAGTTTTCTGAACCACTGAGTCTAGGTCCTATGGTGTCAGTAAAAACTGCTAATCTTTCATAGGATCTGTTCTGAGCCTTTCCATGAACAGCAAGATCAATAATAGCCTTAGCAATATTAGTATAGCCAGCTATCTCATTTTTAATGTCTTCAAATGACCTCAGGGAACTGCCATCTCTTCTCAAAGATTTCCCAGCATACTGCTGTAATAAATTCATGAGAAATATTAAGAATAAGTACTTCATTTTTTTCTTCTTTCTTCTTTTCCACAGATGGCCTGTTGGAGAGGCAAAAAGAAAAAAAAAGGAAGTTAAAAAATCATACACCTATCAGCATACTTTTTGTTATTTGGATTGGCAGACAGAAATGAAATGAAAAGGAACTAGTTTATCATGAAAATGCTTTGATCAGAACTAGCAGGAAAGTAAACTCAACTTGAAGACAGAGTTATTGAAAGCAAATGAAAAAGATACTTAGACCACTGGACACAATCTTTGTTGTGGTCTTTAGAAATATTCTTGGAATGTGCATCTCTTTAAATAAACACATTCTTCAATGAATCAAAACCCAGGGCTGCTCCCATGCAGCAGGAATTTTCTATCTCCTTTCTGTTAGGAGCAGGACTTTTCAGAAGTGCCAAATCAAATGTCTTTACACAAATCACCCAGATAAAAACTCTTCTTAAACCATTAATGAATAAAAGTTCTTCTTAGCCTTCATCTTCATAATCAGGAAAGTACTTTCTATTGTACTAAAAAGATGTAAGAGCACTGCCTCCAGTGTCCTGGTTTTGGCTAGGATAGAGATCATTTTCTGCTTAGTAAGTGGTACAGTGCTGTGTTTTGGATTTAATATGAGAATAACATTGATAACACAGTGATGTTTTGGTTGTTGCTAAGTAGTGCTTACCCTAAATCAAGGGCTTTCCAGTGTCTCATGCTCTGTGAATGAAGAGCTCCACAAGAAGATGGGAGGGAGCACAGCCAGGACAAGTGACCCACACTGTCCAAAGGGATATTCCCTACCAAGTTCAGTACACAAACTGGGAAAGTTGACTGGAAAGGTCTGATCACTTCTCAGGGAAAGGCTGGGCATTGATCAGCAGGTTGTGAGCTATTGCATTGTGTATCACTTGTTTTTCTTGGGGTTTATTTATTTTTTATCATTATAATACTTTCCATCTACTAAACTGTTCTTATCTGAACCCATGAGTTCAGTACCTCTTTTTCTGTGTCTCCTCCTTATATCACTGAGGGGTGGGAGGGGGAAGTGAGTGTGTGTCTCCATGGTACTTAGTTACCACCTGGGGTTAAATCATGCCAGAATATAAACTTTCTTTGGATCCTCTTCCCTCTTTCAGGGCTTTATTCCACAAGACTTATATAAAGCAGATATTTGAAGAGCTCAGAGTCTTCTCTCCTGAAGTCCAGTGCTATGATCTTGCTCTTTGATCTGCTCCTAAGATCCTGAACTCCATTATCTCATGGGCACTGTAGCCAAGGCTGCCTTTGACCTTCATACCCCAACCAACCCTTCTTTGCTTGTACAAAGTCCATCACAGCACCTCCCCTTGATGGCTTCTCTATAACCTGTGTCAGGCACCTCCTGGATTGCCAACAACCTGCTGTGATGACCCTCCAGCAGATAGTGGGATGACTGAAGTACACCATGAGCAACAGAACCTCTGAATGAGAAGCTACTTCCAACTGTTAAGGCCTCATCTCCCTGTTTTTCCTGATAACACTTGTAACACACAGCTGCTACAGTCACCCATACTGGTCTGCTCTTTAATCCACAGGCTCTCTGTTGGTTCACCATCCATCCCCAGGCATAACTCCCAAGCATTACAGCTGTCCTTTCACATAAAGGGCAACTCCATCTCCTCTTCTTTCCAGTCTGTCCTTCCTAAAGGGCATCTATCCATCCACTGCAGCATTTCAGTCATGTGAGCTATCCCTCCACATCTCCACGATCCCAAAAAGATCACAGTCCTGCAACAGCACACAGACCTCTAACTTCTTGATTTATACCCCATGTTGTAAATATTGCTGTACAGGCATTTAGAAACATGGATTTGTCAATAGAAGCAGAAGAGACAACCCACAACATTTATGAGAGCTTCTGATCAGCTCCCAAGAAGGGGGGATAATCCACCGGGCAGGCACCCATAAGATGCCATCTGAAACACTGGCTGTGCAACACAGAAATAAGGCACAGACAGAGTCAAAGTACTAACCACATTTCTAGGATCCATAAACCACCAGAATTCAGAAACAAACAAATAAACAAAAACACCCCAATACCCACAAAAACCACTCAGGCAATCATTTTGGAGTCACCAAGCCTAGCTCACATGATAACCAACACAAACTGTCAGCCTTCCATAGACCTTTTTTGCATACAGCAATTTAAACAATAGCTTCAGCAATATAAGAATACTCAGCTATTCTCCATAACTATCAAATATTGCCTAAGCTTGAGATCAAGGAAGTAATAAGTTCTTCACAGTGAGGCATCATTTTTGCAAAACAACAAAAATCATCATTGATTTCATCTGTGAATGATAAATCTACCACAGAAATTTCATCTCTCTCTTTGAGACAGACAGGGCAAAGGTCTTACACAACCAGGAGCAGAAGACTTGGGTTATCTCAGGACACTGCCTGAGAACTGCTAAATGCCTTTTAAAGTCTGAGTTACTGTTTATTTGTGGTTATACTACACAGAGGGTATTGGTGTATTTTTATTGCTATGCTCTGCACTTTCTCCATGTACTTTCCCTTTGGACAGTTAATTACAAGCCCATAGACATCCTCTTTTGGAGACATGAGTAATTTTCTCAGGATGACCATGCTCATTCCCTGATTTTTTGCCAAGTTCATCATGCACAAAGAAGCATGCAAGATAATGGATAAGTGGTGAACGGAGCATGACAACAACTTGTAGACTTAGTTTCAAAAACTTAAGGTTGGGGGTTTGTTTGTTTAAGGGTTTGCAAAATCTACCAGAAAAAGCTGATACACTTAGCTGTTACAAAGAAAACATAGGGAGATTGTTTAACTAGCACTGGCCACCTCAAAGAGCCCCTAGCTACCAACATCGTGCATTTTTTTCACTGGAGAAATGCAACTGCAGTTATCACATTTCCCTTAACTAAAAAATGTTTGAGGGGTTTTTTTCTGCCTAGTCTCATTCAAAATCAGCAGCATCCTCACTCCAAATGCTGCCCCAGAGGACCTGCACTGAAGAGATATACTTCTTCCAGGAATTTCCCACTGAACACTGAGAACAGACATGTTTCCACAATTTTTGTGGACATAACATACGTCTGCATTGCACAGCATTTCACTGCCTGCCAATGCACTGTAAGAGGAACATAACTGAATTCAAACACTGGTCAAGAACACAAAAATAGGAATGTAATTTATTGTGCTTTCCGTGAATACTCCAGCATAATCTGTTCAAAAGCAGCTATCTGAAATATCTCCCTGCTGGGTAAAATAACATCATACTCAGACTGCAATACAGGAATCACTCCACTGCTAGTCCAGGGAAAAAAATCTGTTTTCCCAGTCTCTGCAACTTTATCACCTCAGTGAATCATCTAGCAAAGGAGATTACTTATTTTTCCACATCTAACTAGTTAAGACTCAGCAAATGAACCTCACAGTGCCAGCCAAATTAATAAAAAACAACAGCACAGTCAAAATTGTTCAATGCATTTAATTGTTCATGAAGCAGAAAGAGGGCATCCAGCCATAGTAGTACCTGGATCCATACAGAAAGAAGGGAATGCTCTGAATATAGTTCACAGGAAGGGAGATTTTTTTTCCCTGCAAAATCCTAGCAGAACATTTAAAAGGGAAAGTCTGGAGTGAGGAAGACCAAGTTAGGTAGCACTTAAACAAACTGTACATATATAAATAAATCCATGGGGCCTCATGGGTTGCACTCACAAATATTGAGAGCTGATGTCACTGTGAGGCCACTCTCAGTTATATTTAGGTCATGTCACTCCTGTCTTTGAGAAGGACAAGAAATAAGAATGTAGGGAACTACAGACCAGTCAGCCTCACATCAAGCTCTGGCAAGCAGACAGGAGAAAAATCCTGGGAATTATTTACACACATACGAAGGACAAGAAGGTGACTCAGAATAGTTAGCATGGATTTACAAAGGGGAAATTGCATAATCAACATGATACTCCTTCTAGGACAAAATTGCTGGCTTGGTAGATGAGGCTAGAGCAGAGGATTTGTTTCCCTTTACATCAGTAAGGCAGTTGACAGCCTCTGTAAAGGTCTCAGGGAAGCTGATGAAGTATAGGCTGGATGAGCAGACAGTGAAATAGACTGAAAATCAACTTAACAGCCAAGCTCAGAGGATTTTGACTCTTTGTGTGACATCTAGTTGGCAGATGGTAGCTAGTGGTGATCCCTAAAAGTCCATACCTGGTCCAGAACTCTTATAAATCTCCATTAATAATCTGGATGCTGGGATGGCCTCAGATGACGGGAAGGTTGGGAGGAGTGGCTGTCTACACGATGGCTGTGTGAAGAGGCAGGCAGGAACCTTACAAAGTTCAACCAGTCCTGCATCTGGGAAAGGCTGTCCCCCATGCACTAAGGCAGGCTGGGGATACCCAGCTGGAAAGGAGTTGGCAAAGACCAGCAGCCTGAGGGGCTGCACAGCAGAGGTGTTGCCAGCAGGTGGGGGGATGTGGTCTTTCCCTTCTAGTCAGCATTAGTGAAGCCAGACCTGGATTATTTCTTCATTCCTGGGCTTCCCATTATGAGAGAGATGTGGACATGCTGGAGAGTGCAACAAAGGGCCACAAAGATGATTAAGGGAGGGGAGTACCCAATATCCCTATTAGGAGAGGCTGTGAGAGCTGTGACTGTTCAGTCTGGAGAAGAAAAGAAAAGATTCTTTTCTTCTCCAGAAGGAGAGGGAGGGATTCATCAGTGGGTATAAATACCTGATGGGAGGGAACAAAGAAGATAAAGCCAGGCTCTTTCCAGTGGTGCCCACCAACAGAACAAGAGTCAATGGAAACAAACCAGAATATATAAAATTCCATCTGAACACAAAAAGGCGCTTTTTTTTTGCTTTTTTTTTTCCATAAGAGTGGTCAAACATTGGAAAAGGTGATGGGAGATTGTGAAGTGTCCATACAGGGACATATTCCAAACCTGTCTAAGCATGGACAGCCTGCTGCAGCTGACCCTGCTTAAAAAGGCAGTTTAGACTAGAGCTCAAAAGATGTCTTTCAAACTAGATCTGTGATTCAGAATATGAAAGGAGACCAGAGACAAGGTGAAAGGCTTTCAAAAAAATCAAGGGAGAAAGTTTCTAGATATGTAGAAGAAAAAGGACAATTAAAGGCAGAAAATAAGGCTTTTCCAGCTCCAATTAGTATGAAAGAGAATGAAATGTACAGCACAATACTATGCAGGGAGTGCAGGGGCTGCCAGAAGATACATTTATCAGCAGTTACTTTAAGAATGCTCCTACCTATTGTCTGTCCAATTTGTCTGTACCTAACTGCTTTCTTTGAAGCTAAAGGGCAAGCTCATTGGGATCTTCATCTTTTAATGGTGCCCTTACATAAAAGAAGAGCATGCCCAATCTTTAACCAGGCTAAGTGGTGTTTCCACCATTAAAATCATTACAATATAAATCACTGAAATGTTACAGACGGAAAAGAACAAGAGAAAGAGGACAAAAGAATGTCTCAGATGAGAACACTGTCTACAGCAATCAGATAACAGAAAGAGGAGCAGAGGGCATAAAAATAGGATAAACAAAGCTAGAACACTGCTTCTCCTCCAGTGTGGTAAAGTTTTTCCAAAATCCCAGTTGAAAATACAGACAAAAGGATACAGAGAGTTCACAAGAGTCATGGTTATGGGAAATGAGGAATGAAAACAATAAATCGAGGCTATTAACCACTTAGTTGCTAGAGATCTGCTATATCTGCAGAGTATCTATCAGTTTCCTAACCACCATTTGATTTTCCTTCAGGAAATGTAGGAAATCTTGAAATCACACAGTGGTTTTGATGACATGAGAATAGACTGAAAAGCCCCAGGGTAACAAACTAACATGCTGCAGAGTGATGTCTGATATATTTAATAGCACTGGAAAAAAGTTTGTTGTGACAGCTGTGGAGTAGGATGGCTGGAAGGCTAGGTGAACTTGCAAAGGGAGGAGGAGATTTCTGCCTAAAAATAAAGTCACAGAGCTCTTCCATCACTTATGAAGATAAGGAGGAGGGGTGGATGGGGAGGTGGGGGCAAATACAAGCTTTATGATCTTGAAGAGTGAAGCAGAAAAGCAGACATTCCCCAAAGACTTCTTTTTCAGAATTGTCATAATTCCTTGTCTGTGAGAACATTTAATCAGTTGGAAAATCTTGGGTTTGGGAACACACACAGTTGAAGCTATCATTACATTACAAATCCCTTAAAATTAGCCTTTTGACATGTAAAACTAAGGTAAAGAGTACAACACAACATGGATGTAAGGCTTTGGACAATCTTATTACTTGGACCAAAAAATCTAAAACACCAAAAGAAACACCTGAGCTGTTTTGCTTTTACTAACTTCAGAAGAACTATTCTGATTTTCTACAATTGCAGATACATGCTGACATCCTTGAAAAGATGAGTGTGACCTATGACCATACAGGCTCTAGTAGTGATATTGACTTATGTAGATAGAACAGGAAGTGAAAAGTTGTAAGAACTCTAGAGATTAAGACTGAGAATGTCCAAACATTCCAAGAGGCACTGCAGCCATAGATCCCCACTTGGCAGAACTTCATACCCTATTTATAGTCAGTATGGGGGAAGTACTAGAGCTTAACATAGAAAAGAAGGAGCTACTCTTCCCTCTTTCTTCACCTCCAAGCCCCAGAATAGTAACAGGCTACCTTGATATATTCTTATTCAGTAGCTGCTGCTAAAATGGATGGCAAGAATCCTGAAGAATCACACCATAATCCCTGTGCAGAACACTGTATCAACAAAGGTACAGAAATGATCAGTCAGCTACTTCTCTAAGAAGCAGTGTGGCCCAGACAAAAATTAAGTTAAGAATAACAAAAAAACCCCATAACCACTGAACAATGCCTCAGCCACATAGCAGCTGATATTATTCTTCTTAATAAGCATGGAAAATACAGTTCTTGAAAGGGAGTACATTATCTTTTCAGAGGCAAAAGATGGGAGTTCAGTGGGATTTTTAGGTGAGAACTGAACAAAACAGAAATACTTAATGAATGGAAGGAAAAAATGACACCAAAATACAGTGTTGTTCATATTACATTAAATGCCAAAATATATAGCTAAAGCCACCTGATGGTGTTGAAAGACAACTGAGGGGAGGGGGGAAATGATTTTGGACAATTAAATCAACACATAAAAGATTAGGGTTTAATTATACTACCTGGTATTCTTATGCTCAACTTTGTTCAAGTCCACAACTATTGCCCTAGTGTAAAAACAGAGACAGGTATCTTGTATCTTTACACAGAATTCATAAGTTACTGAGATACAAACTCTTCAGAATCGCATATTTTTCTGTCAGCCTTTCCTCCTGGAAAAAAGTGCTCCCTTTTTAAGGAAGCAACATAACCAGAGAAATCTTCTCTTACAACCTCTTCTGTAGTTACGCTGTACAATGCTTAAACTTCTTTCACCCAAAATTCTAAACTAAGTTTCTTTTTGAAAACACGCTCAATGAGACATTTTATATCCTGTATTAAGTTAAATCATTCCCACAAATCAGATGTTAAGTATCTCCTTTCTGAATTTTTACTGAAGACTAGCAGACTGCATCCAGCCCAATGATGAAACCCATCTCCCTGCCAGGAGGAAGCCTTTGAAGAAGGTATGAGCCACGAGCAAATGATCAATCCACACCTCTGGATAGCAAAAGCTGCTAAAATCGATGGTCAGACACTGTAAAAGGAGCAAACCAAGTGTTGTTAGCAAGAGTCAGTACAGGGCTGTTACTGTCAAAAGCTGGTCTGCCACTCCTGTGCAAGCCAAAGGAATCCCCCTGCCACACCTCTGGCACTCACAGGCACGTCCTGAAGCACCTCCAAGCAGTGATCCAGCAGAAGGCAGGTCAGTCCTACACAACATGTGTGTGCTCCGTGGTGCTCTAGAGTTTGGTCAGAAAATCTAAATACTTTGAGTTTCTCCTTCCAACAATTAAATCTCAGTTTTAAAGGCAACTACATGTTACACTATTCAGGGTCAGGATATCTGCCAAAATGAACCACCAAATTAAGCAACCTTAGTTACTAATTATGTAATGTGTAACAAGAGAGCAAAAGACCAACTTTTAACAAAAAATTGCACTAGATATTTGTAGCTATATAGATTATATACCACCTCAGAATTAGAAACTTGTAAGTTAAATTCTTAGCATTCTCATATATGAAAAGAATAATATGCTTCTAAAATCACACATCTACAAAGCACTTTTTGCTTTGTATATGGAACAAAAATTTTCATTTTAAGTCAGCAGGCTCAGAGAAAAGTTATGCACATTAAACACCTCAAAGAAGAAGACCAAAAAAGGGCAATACCAACATTTTCAAGAGTATCCAACCATTTTAGCCATTTTACTCCATACATCTACAATCTCAGTGTACAGACTCTAAGTAGCACCATAATTCCAAATGAAGTCAATAATCATTCAGCAATGTTGAATATAAGATATTTAAGAATATTAATAAACAAAATTTCCAGATTAAAACAACTGTAATTTTTTTTAATATCTTTTTAATTTGTCAGGTTTCTCATAGTCTTTCTCTACAATCACAAGAAAAGGTAACTTCCACATACTGCTATAGTAAGAAGCAAGTAAGTGGTTTTGTGAAGCTGAGAAATCTGCTCAACATATTGCTAGACTTGTTAAGAACTTTTATTTTAGTTTTTCCCCTCCTTATTGTAGGATACACCCACTGAATCTTCCCCTTCCAGAGCAACAAAGGAAAAATTTGTAAATGCAACTATACAAAAAAGCACAGGATCAAGAATTTCTCATTACAATTGACAGAAAAATTATCTTTATGATGCACACATTTCTTTACTTATATTAAGGATGGGAAAGGATATTCCTTTTGATGAGATATATTATAAAGTATGCAACTTAAGATTTCATCATGTTCACCAGAGTATAATACTGGTACTCAAATATCACACTGTATTCCAACATATCAACATCAGAAACAACTTGTTACAGTTCAGTGGCAATGTACAATGGGGGCCACCATCCAACTTAAGAATGCACTGAAATGTTAAGAAAAAAAAAAAGCAGCTTAGAAAGCTCAAATGTAACAGTCTGCTAGCAAGATAAATACACTTTACGCAAAGAGCTTGAGAGAAATCTGGTTTTTGGCCAATTTTGAGAAATAAATTAGCAAAACCAGACTTCCTTCTGATGTGGAAGAAATCTCCAACACCATTTTTTCATCAAAGCTACTCTCCAATGCAGCACACATTTGATCATGGAATACACTACAGTTACCATGCATAAGGCAGTTCTGATTCTGCATTTAACTTCTAATTACTTTTTAGTGTCATTTAAAAGACACAAATTATGAAACCATTTTGCTATTGCAGGATAAAAAAGTCAGCTATGACAACAGTCATATATCAGAATTACTTTTTTTTTTTTGTATTTCGAGCAATGTTCCACACACCCCTGTTACCATCGGGGTCCCCAGTGCTGTCCACTGCACAGACATGCTGAGGGAAACATGTCTTACAACTACAGACAAAATGAACAGAGAACTGGAAGAGGAGGGACCCAAAAGTGACATCTCCAAGTGCTTCAGTTGCCACATGCAAGACATTAGCATAACCACTCAGCCCCTTTCTTCTGACACTACCAGGAGCAGATGATCAAAAGTTTGCTGCAGTGAAGCAAATGGTCATGTTACAAAAAGTCAACTGGCAATCAAAGTGGAAGAAGAAAAACAAACAAACAAACACCAAAAACAAACCACTGCCAAAAATCACACTCTCCCCCAAAATACACCATAAACACATTATATAGAGAGAGGATAGTGGCAGAATGTGATCAACCCTCTCTCTGTAAATGATAAGTATCTCCCTGACTTTGCACTGACATGATTCTGATACTGCAATACTCAGAGATTAATAATACTCAGAGATTGGATTATGCCAAGAAAGTATGGGAGGAAATAAAACAGACAGGAGTTTCCTCCTAGATCTTAAATACCTCTGCACAGTTCCGACTGCATAAGGCAAAGCAAACACACAGGTGCCAGCTCCCAAACTCCAAAGAAGTTTTTACCCAACATTGAGAAAACCAACTCATCAGCACTGCCAAGAACACAGGTTCCTGAGCTCAGGAAGCACACAGGGACTTCAGTAAAACAGAGAGCCCACAGCTTCACTTCCATAACCCCCATTGCTCCTCCTATCCTTCTGCTATTGCAGGTGACAGTCACAAACTCCTCCTGGCTTTGCTGAACAAGTTATGCCTGGCACACAACAAAAAGTGAATTTAGACACTCTTTAAACTGATATTTAGATACAGTGCTATCAAACTGAGCAGAGAGCTCAGGGAATTAAAACTTTTCTGGCTTTGAGTCTTCCTCCAAAATAGCCTGCTGCATGCACCGCTTTGGGAACATGGCCTTAAACTGTTTCTAATCACAAGACCAACCATTGAACAGAAAAAAGCTTGAAGAAACAAAGCACTTGGAGCACTTTGATTTAGCTATAAATGTTATTTTCAAATCCACACAATTGCCCAGTCATAATTGCATAAAATTCAGCATGAGTAAAGCAACTATCAAACATCTGGGACTCCGGTGTTACTAGTGTGAGTTAAAAATGGAGCCTCTGAATCCTTCAGTAAATCCAGATGTTGCAAATGTCAGTCTTTTGATTAATTAAAAGCAATTCCAAGTTAAAATGGAACCGGTACTGGAGGATCACTTACACTTGGTTTCCATTTTATCACACACATCAGCGTGCAAGCAGAGGCGAGTGATGAAAGTAGAGCTCACATGAAGTTACTCATGCTCCTGCATTCCAAAGCATCTTTGACTTCTTCATGATGTGTTGATCCTTTCAGGATGATGATTTCACCACATGTGACTACACTTATGTTTTGGTTCTGCTCCCCTATAACAGCTTTCCAGTTATTCCCTGAAACACATCTGATGGCAACAATAACCCCACACCCCTTAATTCATGTTTACCAACAAGTCCTACTTGCTGAGCACAAAGTACTTGGATATAAACACCTGGAGAGCAGGCAAGGTTAGCAAAAAGCTTACCTTTCTCAAGTTTACTTTTTAATTCCTATATTAAGGCTTTTTTTACAGCAGTGACCTTTTGCTTTCAGAAGAACAGCTGAGTTTCCCCCCAGTTTACCCTGACAGTTACCCACGGTTGCAGTGATGCTTGCAGCAAACAGCCCAGCTGTTATTGCACCACAGCTGAAAATGTTTTCCAGGGAAAATAGTTGACTTTCATCCTTCCTATGCCACTTGTCTGTAATTTTGTAAAAATTGTAAAATTTTGTAAAATTTATAATTTTGGGAGGTAGCATTAGACAGGTGCCTATTCTAGTTTTTATTTATTCAGTATGCATCTGTTTTTCTTATTTAGAGTTCACATAGTGATAAGCTCACAACACTTATTTTTATGTAAGATTCTTCAAAGGAACTTTCCTATGCTCCCATTCCTGTCTTCAGCTGCTCAACTGGGTTGCATGTTCTGGATTTTCAGGAAAGTCACCGCTATCTGAATCATAGAATGGTTTGGGTTGGAAGATATGTTCAAGGTCACTCAGTCCAACCCCCCTGCAACAAGCAGGGTCAGCTTCAACCAGATCACGTTGCTGAGAGCCCAACTCAACCTGACCTTGACTGTCTCCAGGGGCAGGGCATCCACCACCTCTCTGGACAACCTGTTCAAGAGTTTCATCACCCTCAGTATAAAAAACTTCGCCTTTGTTTCTAGTCAAACTCTACTCTCTTTCAGTTTAAAACCATTACCCTTGTCCTATCAGAAGATGCCCTGTTAAAGTCTCTCTCCATATCTCTTACAAGCTTCTTTCCTTGTCAGATTTACTTAAACAGCCCAAACCTGTACAACTACCAAAGAGCCTGGTACAATCCATCTGTACTGGACATGTTGCATCTATAAGACCTAAGTCCAAAAGAAGCACAAATCACAGACCCTAGCTGCTGGAGCAACATATATTAAAATCAGTGTATGTGTATTTTACCAGCCTGGACTGAGTGGGACACAAATTTGGATCACTTGTGGCTTAAGGAGATCTAGATTCCAGCTACAGGAGTTCTGCCCTTCAAATTGACATTCCCTTGCACCAGAACCTTGTCCATCTGATCAGCAGTTGAGAATCAATCCATAAAAAGCAACTGTGCTTTGTTTGTAGAAATTAATAATGAGCATTAGCACGGGGAGGTTACTGCCAAAGAGAAAATGAAGATGTGCTACTCAGAGGAAGACTGGACTGCAGAAGTCCCTGCACTCTGAGGAGCAGACACTCTGCTCTTTCCACCACCACCTGGGTGAGAACAGCTGACCAAAGGCCACTTGGTGGCTGAGGTGGAAAACTTTGCAGCAGTTGCAGGTAAAATGAACAAGGGCAGTAACTCAGAGCCTGCAGAGAATTTTCCAAGCCTATTCCTGACACTTTTTTCAACTGAAAACTCCCTAGAGATTCCTAACTCAAAAGCTGTTTCAAGACAACCACACTGAACAAGTAATTAAAAACAAGTTGACTTTGTTTTCCTTCTTGGGTATCTCACAGTGCATTGCTGAGGCAGAAACCGTCTGCTCTGTGTATTTTTCAGCAGCACTGAACAGATTACCTGGGATTAGTAATGCACTTGTCTGCTTTACCTAGTTGTCACAGGAGAAAATATTAACACCCCACTGCAGTATACAGCATCAATCTTAAAAGACTGATCATATGATCAATCTCGAAGAAATTAATAGCTTACAATTCTTTCTGCTTCCAAAGCAATAAAGATTTTCATTAAACTAAAACTCCAAGAAGTGTTTCATAGTCTGCCACAAAAGAGAACTTGTGTTTTGTACAGGAGAACATGACTAGAGAGAGAACTAGAAGATCAGCCTTGTGATTCAGAACAGTATAAATCAACAGAATCAGAAACGCTAATCTCAAAACCTGTGCAGAGTAGAAGGGGAAACCACTTAAGATAAATCAAATTTATGCTCTGGTCTGCAAATGTTACAGATAAAATAGTGGATGCTTTCCCAATGGAGCCTACTGGCTCAGATCATATTTTAAGACCTCAAAAAAGAACATTTCTTTCTCAAATTACTATTGGCACATGCATAATATTATATAAGTCCCTTTTTGTGGGGCTACTTGAAATACAAAATTACTTTGGACTCACTTGCCTTAGGTAAATTGACAGTCAAGTGCCTCCTCTTAATAAAAAAAAAAAAAAAAGGCACAGTATACCAATGTACATGCAGCAGATGAATGCTAGAAAAAATGAGGGGAGGACAGAAGAGTGGTCTCATTCCCTTTCATACAGAGTGTTCCAGCAGAAAATGTACTATCATTACATTTAAGTAAAAGATCAGTGACCTTAACCAGCTACTTGAGAAAAAGAAAGAAAGAAAAAAGCCCAAACACACAGACAGCAACAGACTTAAACCCAGAACTGTTTTCTCGTATCAGTACTAAAACAGGCTTTAAAAGGGTGACAACAATTCTCAGTTGGACAAGATGCTGCATCTGTGGGCTCACAAATCAGGTTTGGGCAAATTCTGAGCCTGTAGAAACTCTCACTGAATGCAAGATGCTCACTCAGGCAAGTTTAAAAGTATCTTAGTTGTTTGTAACTCCTATGATGTAAGAAATGTCTATGATAGGTGACCTCAGATTAACCTCCCCTTACTATAACATAATGATCATTGATTTAAAATTTATCTTAGAGAACTGAGATAAATCTGACTGATATATTTTCTTTGTTAAAACAGCATTAATATTCTTTTGAAGTCAGGTTGTAAGATCACAGGTCTTTTGCCATACCTCTGATTGCAGTGTGTAAAGCATTTTGCCAAAATACATAAGTTCTTAGAGATTTATTTTAATCTACATGTCTATTCATTAGATACTTCTATCAAGTCTCCCTTGGCAGCAACAGCACCTAAGGGATTTCCACGTTTTTCACTCCCCCACTGTGGAGAAAATTCATAGAAGAGACCTATGTTAATTAAACAGTCTGAGAAAATATTACTATTAGTAATAGCACTACAGAAAAAAAAAAAAAAAAAAAAAAAGAATCCAAATGAGCCAAGTGCCTGAATATTCTCCATTAAATAAAAAAATAGGTAGATAGATAAATAAATTAAAAGCAAACCTCCCATCACTGGTCCATCCTATCTCAAAATCAGAAATCGAGTCTCTTGTAAGATCAAGGTACCTAAATTATAATTTTTTTAAACTATAGGCTAATAAGATTAACATTTTTCTCAAGCTCACATACAATTTTTCTTGTACTGTAAAACTGAAATAAAAAAGAGCAAAGCACTCTTCACAGATTCTGTCAAAAATACTGACTTAATCAAATAATTGGCATTTAAGAGATTACAAATCCGAGCTAAAAATTCACTACTGCCATCACAGTGAAAATATAAGTGACTTGGGGTCAACTGAAGAAAGAACTTACATTTATTTCACTACTTTGAGATTACTGCAGACATTTGGTAACAAAAAAGTGAAAGATTACTGCAATGCAGTTTTTGACAGATAATATTTCCTGTCGAGACAGAACAGAAAGAACTGTAGAGCTTCAAGATTGTAATCATTTTGTACATTTCTACCCACAAAGTACTTCTTTAGGCAAAATATTTCACCCCTGCAGCTGCTACCTCTTAGATGTACTGCCACCCTTCATCTTCATCCTCCCACAATCAGAAAGAAAGGAAGAAATGACAAGGCAAAGTTTTCAATGTTAAACCAAGAAAGTTTTACACAATATAGCAGGAATAGATAAAAGAATCCCATGTGCATTATGAGTTTGTGCAATTAAATCAACCATAAGACATTGTAAGTTGCTTCCTTTCTCAAATCAGCATGAATGACACACAGGCATTTGCAAAGCCGTGTTCTAAAACAAATATGAATTTATATGAGCTTTTGCTAACAGATGTCTCCCAACAGGGGTCAATACCAGGTTGTTCTTCCCCAGCCCAGATTTGCAATCTGTTCTTATCTGATCCAGTATCTTATTGTTTTGCTGTTCAACAGAATTATGTGTATTTTAAACACCAAGAAACAAGATCAGGTAAGACAAAGGCTTTGCACGAATCTCTGAAGCTGTAGTGGCTTTGATCCAAGTTTATCTGCACAGACTTCATCTGAAAGACAGAAGTTTGGGTAAAGTAAAACTGATTGCAAGGGACAACAGAGAGATGCTATCCAAGGTAGGGTGAATATGTCTAAGGGACTTAGACAAAATTTACAAGGAAACAAGGAAGGTAAGAACTCTCATGCACATGGCAGGTTTTGTGAGGTTTCTTTGTGAAAATAAGGGTTTGAGATTTTATTAAAAATAACAGTCCAACAGAAGGAGCAGCAAACAAAACTGGAAGGTGATCTTAAGGGCTGACAGGTAAGCATGAGAAAGACTTCTAATAAAAGCCTTCACCCCTGCAGAAAATTAACCAGAACAAAATCAAGGCCTGCTTTTATCACCCTAACTTAATTCTTATGAATTTTCACAAGCTATAGTACCTACTACAGACAGATGAAGACACAAGCAGTTATTCCATTTCCATGCAGGGAGTCTGTCCTACAGCCATCCCAAGTATTGCTTTGCAAGAAGAAACACTCACATACACCCCTTTAATCAATAGATTACAACACTCCTACAACAGTTCTAGAGAACTATCTCCAGTAACAGTAAAAATGAATCTAATTTTGAATAGAGAGAAAACAACACACAGGCAAAATTTTGAAGATTAAGGCTCACTTAACAAGACATTAGGATTTTAGGGGCCTTTGTCTGAGCAGGCACTTTTGGTACTCATGCAGCACTCAGGAAAGTCAGGTCCTCAAAATACTGCTGTTTGGAAGAAGAAATAAGTAATTAATATGTGAAAAAAATTCTTGCATCTTGAATTTGTTCTTTTGTAGTTTTGAGCACACTTGCAACTTGGCAGATATAACCACTACATTCAAAGGTTCTTTTGCATCTAATGCTTCCTTAGTCAAATCTTATTCAGCCCACATAACTTATATATTCTTCATGTTTCTTCATATGTTTTTTATATTTTTATATATTATTTTCACAATATTTACATATTTTATGTATTTTAGTACTTTCATAAAGTATGTATATGCATATTCACATATATAAAAATTGTATATATATTTTAAAAATAATTTTTTGCATCAAAAAAAAAAAGGTAGTCTATGAAGAATGAAGACCTGTCAAGACAAACCTAATGAGTACTGGTTACCAGAACTTCTTACTCTCAAGCACTACACCACTTTACATGCTGGAACCTCTTCACTATGAGGTGTGCTTTAAAACATAATTAAATATCCAATCTGATATTTATGGGGCTTATCTGTTTGCAGTGACTTAGCTTCCAGTTGGTGGCTGCTGTCAACTTTGCTCATTTCAGGATCATGGCAGAGCATCATGCCTTGTCTAACACTGACCATGCATCCCCCAAGCACTGTGGGACTGCCAACTTTGAGCCCATATTCGGTTTTAAATTAAGAGGGACAAGAGGGTAAGAAAGGATTTTGTTTCACAGAATCACAAAATCAATTAGGTTGGAAAAGTCCTCTGAGATCTTTGAGTCCAGTCTCTGAGAGAACACCACCACATGAACTAGATCCTGGCAAAAAGTGCCACATCCATCCAGTCTTCCCTTAAACACCTCTGGCACAGTGACTCCACCACTTCCCTGGGCAGCTCATCCCAACATCCACGCTTTCTGTGAAACTCCTTCAACTGTCCAGCTTAAAACTCTCCTAACACAGTTTAGGCTATGTTCACTCGTCCTGTCACTTGTTACCTGGAAAAAGAGACCGACCCCCATCTGGCTACAGCCTCCTTTCAGAGAGTGGTAAGGTTTCCACGAGCTCCTTTTCTCCAGGCCAAACATCCCCGGCTCCCTCAGCCGCTCCTCTCAGGACTTGTGCTCCAGAACCTTCCCCAGCTCCGCTGCCCTCCTCTGGACACGCTCCAGCCCCTCAGAGTCCTTCTGGCACTGAGGGGCCCAGAAGTGCACCTGGTACTTGATGTGTACCCCAACCAGTGCCGAGAACCGGGGGACGATCGCCGCCCTGGTCCTGCTGGCCACGCTGTGTCTGACCCAGGCCAGGATGCCGCTCTCGGCCGCCTGGGCTCCCTGCCGGCTCACGGCCAGCCAGCGGCGACCAGCACCGCACATCCTTCCCGCTGTCTCACGTGGAGGAACGTCCCTGCTCCTGAAGTGCTGGCGCCAGTCACCCCTGCAGCAAAGGGCGAACAGAGGATGCAGCCAGGTGGTCCCGACCGCACTGCCACGCTGGGGGCTCCGTCCCACCGACACGGGGCGGGCCGGCAGCGCCGGGGCTGCGGCCCAGCGGGCGAAGGCCCCATTGCGGGAGGGCTGAGGGCTGGGGAAGGGCAGCACACGCTGCACGGCTCTAAAGCAAGACAAGGAGCCCGGCTGAGCCCCGCCGGGGCGCCGGGAATGGCGGCCAGGTGCCCCTCTTCCGGAGCCGGAGCCGCCCGAGAAAACGCTACCGGCCGGCGGAGGAGCGCTGGCAGCACGGGAAGACGCCCTGTGCGCAGGAGGGGAGGAGGAGGAGGAAAGGGAGGAGGATGAGGCGGTGGGCAGAGCAAACACGCACCTTCCCCGAGCAGATCGGGCGCTGGCGCCGGCACAGCCCTCACCCCCGGCCGGCTGCGGACGGGGGAAGGAGGAGGAGCCGCCGNGCTCGGCCGCTGCCGCCCCACCCCGGGGGCCTGAAAAACTTCATCCACCGCCACCGGCTTTTCCAGGGGAGTGAGACCGTCCGTGCGAGAGGCTGTGCGAGTGCTGAGGCACGGGACGAAGCTGCCTCCCAAAGAAGTTGTGGATGCCCCATCTCTGGAAATATTCAGCGCCAGGTTGGACGGGGCTTTGGGCAAGGCGATCTAGCAGAACGTGTCCCTGCCCACGGCAGGAGGTTGGAACGAGACAGTTTTTAAGGTCTCTTCGAACCCAAACCATTCGATGATGCTGTGATGATTCTATGATTGTACTTTTATAGGGAATGTGTGATAGTGGTACAATGGCACACGGAAAATGGATGAAGCACGAGGAGCCTTTCCTGCTGACGGCACAGTCACAGCATCTTTGAGTGTTTCAGAACATGGCAATTCTTGCTCGTGTAGTCGGTTCATTGACGTTTCCCAGCTGTCTAAGAGCCTTTTCCGCCTTCACGCTCCTGGGAACTGAGGCAGGGCCACTGCTCCTCAGATGGTGGCCGCCCTGCAGAAGTAACACTGCACTCATTTAAATAAAGGTGTGTTTATAAAAACACTTAGGTAAATGAGTGCAATTTCTTCTGTAGATAAGATCTTAAAATACAAACATGGGTCTTAATCTGCAAACACTTGAATTAAAGCTCTCGTTTTATTCTGTTTAAGTCAATGGGACTATCCAGGTGCTTAGAGGTAAGGGTTTTTAGGATCAAAGCCCTTGGTGTATTTCCAAAGAGCTTCTGTAGCAGGAAGACACTGAAGAATTTCCCTCTAATATGCAACACCGTATTCCAATATTCATAAACTTTCTGCCTCAGTGAAATGACTGTTATACTAATGAGCTTCATGGGTGTGTACCTTGAGGAGGGGTTTGAAACACATTATTATAAGATAATGGCTGTTCCTGCCAACCTGACTCCTCCACCTCTGTATTTGAGGTGACTCATTTGTATTTTTTCACTTGTATTTTTCAGCACAGGATCTGAATGGTATGTTTTTGCAGCTGGGACTGTGTCCTCTGCAATACAGATCAGGGAGCATGCTGGTGGGATAAAACAACATGTTTCTCAAACTGCCACAGTCCTTAAAAGTCCTGTTCCATGGAGGGTAATAAAACAGCTGCTTCAACAAAAATGTTACACAAGAAAAGGCTGTTAGAGATTTACCTGTCTGGCCCCTTCTTTCCTGCACATTCTGTATATTCTTTACATATAGTGCCCTATAAGCTGTAAGCATCCATCTGGTACTGTATCTCTGGAAACAGATTATACAGTGATTAATGTGATAAATATGTCACTGAAAGGAAATATTCTATCCTCGAAGTTTGGCTGTTACACCCACAACACCTTGAACTTCACTACTAAAGTAGAGCCTTCCTTTTCACTTTCAGCAAGAGAGAACATAGGACTTGTCTTCATGAACAAGCTCATGTAAAACTGTACTTGCAGTACATAAATTTAGGATTTTGGTTGATTCATGAGAGTGATTTCTTTTCATTTGCTCCCTTTACAATTAAATCACTTCACCCAACTTGTTTCCCATTATTTTTTTCCTTAATTTGTTAATCCTTCTATACCAAAAAGTTGAAAGGAGTATAGTAATAGGCCATCTTTTTTTCTCCTTCATCATAAAGTCAGAAGGATGGAGATATCTTGGTGTAGCTGTCATTAATCCCAGGTCAGAGGGTAGAGAACTCACTGCTTTAGTCTCCTGCTGTCCTTGGCAGAGGAGTGACAAAAGCAAGTAAAGAAGCATAACAACAAAACCCAGAGCTCCACCCCTCTTCAGCCAGCAACGTGCACAAATCTGTTTACAGGTCTGAAACACATCAATACCCACTTAGCCTCGGGAAAGGTATTTATTTCCCTTATACCCATCTCTTAAGTGATTTTCTCTATTTTGCATTATTCACTAAACAAATAGATTTGTTTGCAACCTCAGGACTTTCGGATTGCTTGGTTTTCCCCACTCAGGATTGTAATTGCAAACCAGGGAGAGGCTGGAGCTGAGGAGTCTTGTGATCAGTTTCACAAACTTTATAGGCTACTATGCTGGGCAAAATCCTAGCCCCAGCATCCAGAAATCGTCTTTGTCATCCCTCTTGCATGCTCTTGACCTCAATAAAACTATCAGCTGCTTGAAGGTCTCTGTATGGGTGCATCTTTACAAGACTGCTATGATTATACTGGTGGAAACAGTGTCAGAGTCAAGAAATTGCTATTAAAAAAGGGATTGGATAATATGACTGTCAAAAATAATCAGAATTATCTGATTGTAACTTGGTGCTTCAAGGAATAAGCTGGTATCTAACTCCTGGAAAGGGGAATTCAACCTAAAATGAGGACATGTGACACTTCTTACTGCTGGATTTTTCACCTCCTGTTATCCAGCATATGAAGTAACCGGTGGGGTGTGCTGTTAGGCACAGAACACTGCCCGAGGGGCTCCTGAATCTCTTCCGTTGCTTGGTACAATGTTTCTCCCTGCACAGAACAGGGGGCGACACGACGCTACTTCGCTGTGCTTTGGTTTTCCACTCCATTTAGACTGCATGGCTTTTGGAGCATGGTTGTCCTCCAGACTTTATTGAAGTCTCTAAAATGTGACTGTATTAAAATAATAAGAAGAAATCACAAGCATATTCACATACTAATTATTATGCAAAGTAGGGAGGGGGAGGGAAGAAACTATGAGATTCCTTTGAAAAGCTGCCAGCACAGGTCCAAATACAAAAGGTGTTTGAAGTGGGAGCACACTGCACCAGACTGAAGGAATTACCAATATACCAGTTACCCTTGTTTAGGAGTATGCTCTCAATTTTCATTTTATGACATTTATTTACTTTAGCATAGCATTTTTTATTTTTTGGCTCAGTCTCCTAAAAGTCTCCTCTAGGTCCACACTGGATTTTAGTACCCTATAAGATGTTTTCTTCATTTAAAGATTTTCTCTGTTGCTTTGCACTGCAGGCAGGTAAAAATGGACTGCTAATTAATGCAATCTTCAGCTTTTATTTCTTGGTTTTGTTTTTTTTTAGTTAAAAGAGCTGAAAATAATTACTAGTAAGTTTCAAACAATAGTTGTTCTTCAGTTCTTTGTAGAAGGAAGTGTTTAAGCTTGATCCTAACTTATATGCTGCCATTTATGCAGCCTAGCAGCAAATAAACAGATCCTAGTAATGCATAGAATGGGGAGGAAAAGTAGAGACATTGTGAAAGAAAAACAGCAAGCACCTCAAAACATGTATCTTTCTACACAGGTCTGTTTGCTTTTCTGCTGCTGTGTCAGAGACTTGTTTATCTCAGGTATCAAGATCAGATCATCAGGTGAGAACCCTGATGAACCTCTGCCCTGGCTGGGTCTGTAGGGGGTACTTGCTTGGCTGTGGCCTGGCCAGTGCAGTGCAGGTTTGCTGTCAGAAGGCAGCATTAGTTGCCTCAAGTTTCTTTGCATTGCTGATATAAGCCAACAAAAATTAATAATACAAGCCAACAAAACGAGTCCTCTCCTGCCAAAGTGAAGGCTCCTCTCTGAAGGACACCTGCCAAGATAGCCAGCAGCAAAATGTCACTGTGTACGTGCTCCTGGCAACTGCAAACCCTTCTGCTGTTACAGCCCCTTGCAGTGACTGCATGCAGCATCTCAAAAAAGCCATGATGAACACACATGCTCCAGGGACATAAAAATGTCCATAACTCATGACCCCACAAAAGTTCTGGCAGCAAAACTTGCTACTAAAGACATAGTCTGGCAGGGTGATTTCTCCTGCAGACTACCACCAGTTTTCTTACAAGGGCGATGGGTTTGCCATACCACAGCCAGGGTTTTGGTAGAAATTGGTAGAGCATGTTCCCACTTCAATCTCCTTATAAACTGTGTGACTTGTGCTGCCATGGAGGGAAAACAGAGCATGGGCACCTGATGTAAAACCAGACATGCAAGGAGCCCTCCCTGTTCATTCCTATGGATTTTCAGTTTTCAGGTAGCATTGGTCCAGCAATATACATGGGTCTGCCTCAACTCATGTGTTTACAAAGCAAAACTATTTGAATGTCTGACATCAATTATCATATATTTGCATTAAAAATACATTAAATACTGCTCTAAAGAGCTTTCCTTACAATGAAGCAATTAAATTACAGTTTCTCTCAAGAACTCTTTCCCCTAGAGCTAGGTACCTTCATTCTTCTCAGTATTTTTGTGAGGATAAAACCCAGGTTCAACTTACTCAAAATCCGTATTTGACTTATTCCACACATATTTGTCTCAGACAAGTTTAAATCCATGGACAGTTTTAAAAATGCAGGTAACATGCATCTTTTATTTCTGGACTTGGCCTGAGTTGAACTGTATTGAACAGCCAGCCCCCCATCCTCATCACTGGAAATGCTCAAGGCCAGGTTGGAGGGGGCTCTGAGCAACCTGGTCTAGTGGAAGGTGTCCCTGCCCAAGGCACGGGGGTTGGAACCAGATAATCTTTAAGGTCTCTTCTAACCCAAACCATGCTGTGGTTCTGTGAACACATTACAGTGTTCACACAGGATGTGAGCATAAAACCTCCATCTAGCAGAGGCAGATGGGAGGCTGAGCAGGAGTGTGACTTCTCTCAGTAAGCTTCAGCCAGCCATTTTACTGGGGAGAGTTTTTGGAGTGGCAGATACTAGACAGATGGACAGAAACTGAGTGCTAAAATAGCTTGTTATCATCTGAACAGGCCCAAAAGTGAGGGGTGTTTTATTTTGTGACAGGTTTTGAGCACAGACACAACTCAGTGTGTGGATTCATGCTTTGAGACTTAGCCTCACCAATGTCTCATTCTAGTTTTAACTGTGAGACTCTGAACAGGCTGCTCAAATCAAGCATTAGTCATTTAAATGACAAAAAAAAAGTGACTCTGCAAGACAGTCAATGTGTTACTGCGAAAAACGAAAATTTTGGAGTCCTGATCCTCTACAGTATAAATTTAGAAGATGGCATGGTTCCTACTCAAATTTGCAAAGTCTGCCTGATCACAGTTTGAAAGTTTTGATAAATGTGCTGAAAAGTGAAAACTTTATATACTGAGGGATTGTCTAAAAGAACATTGCTTCTTTAAGAACAGGTACAGCATTTCTTAGAAGAGCCAGAGCTGAACAAGTCTATGGAATTTCAGAATCTGCATTAAAAGTCCCATTAGGGAAGGCTAAAGTAAAATTCTGCTCGGCTTTTAGTGGCTGAAAGTGTGTTATAAAAAGCACAGACTGGAAGAGAAAAAGTGATGATTTCTATTGGTAGAGTTGTTACAAAAATCAAACCACGAACTGGGAGAAGTCACATGGCTGGGCACCTGTAACCAATTTCTGAGATGATAAAAGAAAACTTTAGACACTTTGACAGCTCTTCTGTGGGTATAATTTTTTTCAGGTCTCTTTTTTTTTTTTTTTTTTTATATAGAACCACTTAAAAGCTGAAAAAGTGGAAACCTTGTACTCCTCTTACTTATGGGAAAAAAAGAAGATAGATTGAGACTTGCTGGTTCCAAAGCATTAACTGACATTGTGATTGGAATTTATCAATTCAGTATCTAGCAGAAATGCTTCTGTGTAATAAATAAGTTACAATAATTGCATGTGCTTTATAGTCAAAATAGTTTTGCTAATCTTTGTTCTGATGGGCCTAATATATTTTGCTTTATAAGAAGTGCTAATTTCATGCATTCATAATGAATTCTCAATTTACACTGAAAAGCAAGTTGGAACAAATAAAAGCTATAAACTGAATTATCTGGTGTATAAATATTTATTTACCATTTTAACATAACAGAATGGAAAAACTAAAATATAAAAAAAAATGGAAGTTAAGCTTTGTAGTGGTGTAAGTATGAAAACAGTCTGTAGTACTGCAGAGCAAAATTTAGTGCAAAGATTAAATAAATTGTGAGTTAACAAGCCATCTTGTTTACCAGCCAATAAAAATTAATTTTCCTTAGGAAAATATCTGAGCACATGCAAAACAGAGTGAAAGCTGATAATTTCAAGACAAGTTTCTAGCTGCTGCTTTGATTGTCGTTAAAAATGTAAGCTTACAGTGATTCTCAGTGAAGGCTTTCCTGTGGGATTGAGCTCAGATCATGAAGATTCACTAGAACAGCTCCTGAAGTCTTGGCTCACCAGCATGGAAGTGGCACAGGCACCAGCCTGGCAGTGAGGCAGGGTCCTTCATTCAGGCTTTTTGAGCCATTCCCTCTGCCATCTGAGACTTCCCAAGCCAGCATTAACTCATCTGGCACTGTGGGCTGCTCCAGAAGGAAGCACATGCTCTGCTTCTCTTCCTTTCATAAGAGACCTTGTGTTAGCTCTGTGGTATTGAAAATTATGGGGGTGAATGATGAAAACTCAACTTTGGGCTGTTTTACATTCTTTCAAGACTACTTAGTGTGATGGTTGTTGACTTGTCCCTGCTGCTATATTTAGAAAGAGGAGTAGGAAGGAGATGAGTGTTAGTATTATGGGTTATGACACAAAAACATCAAAAAGAAAGTCTGTTCTCATTCCTCTTTGGTATCCTTTGGGGACCTGCAGCATTTAGAAAAAGCTCCTGTTCCACCACAGGAACTTAGGAAAATGGGTACCAAACTTTGTTTACACTCTAGGACTACATATGGCCATACAAGGTGGGTGGGTAACTAGGACACAGAACTTTTTCCTCCACTGAGCTTAGTTTCCCACCACTAGATAAACTTCAAGAAGGTTGCCTGATGGAATTATTGTTCCTTATACGTCAGTGCTTGGATTAAACATAGAAAAATATCAGAAGCTTCCTCTGCATTCATCAAATAAAAATCCATGGGAAAAAACCCTGCATAATGCCCCAGAAGAAATCTAAATTAATTAAAGTCACCCCCTACAGGGAACTTGGGCTCTGTTTATTTTCAACAAACTATTACAGGTTTTGCAATATTTTTCTGGAAGTTTTTCACAAGCATTCCTACTTCCTCTCATTCCAGGCCAGGGCTGAACTGCCAGGATGGAGGAATTCTTCGGACCTGACCTTTGGTCATGAGAGACAGAGGCACTCAGCCCCAGTCAAACTACAGCATTTTACAGACCTATTACATCTACAGATTTAAAGTTTTTCCCACCTCCCACAGACAAAACAACCCAGACCCTTCCAAGTGCAGCACAGCACCCAGTCATTGCCTGCTGCCACCCTCCCAGCACCTCGTGCAGGCAGCAGGATATGCACAGGGTCAACCTGCAGGTCCTCCACCTGCTTTGCTGTAGCCAAAATTCCAGGGTCGAGCCAGCAGCAGAAGCTGTGACTGGCAACATCTCTGATGTGCTGGGAAGCTGTGTGTGACCAGGAGTGTCTCTCAGGGTATGACACCAGCACTGCTCGCCCTCCTGCCTTAGATTCTCTCTGTGAAGGACAATTTCAGAGCAATGGTAACAACTGCAGAACACAACATGCCGTGTAACTTTCAGCGGAAAACAAGGGCTGTCAGGACAGTTTCTCTTCCTGCCTTCTTTCTGCTCACCCCCAATTAATGTCTGCAGTTCTAAATGAGCCCTGTCCCCTCCCCCTCATCCCCACTAGAAACTGAACTCAGATACTGCAAGTACACAGAGGGATTTTCAGATTTCCACCTACGTAAGAAGCTACTTGGCACATCTGATGCACATCTGAAATTGGTTCACAGGGGCCAGGGCAGGCACCCACATCTCCATTTCTAGCTCTACTGAGCTTAAATTCTATCACTTATTTGATTTCAAAGCAAAAAATACACAACTTACTTCACCTCACAGAGGAAGATTCCTCAGGAAAGGATCTTTTTTCCCCTGGCAAGGTTGGGTTACAGCTCCCTCACTCCCACCCACGCAGCTGAACCCAGAGCCTGGTCAGCCCGAGCGTCATGAGGAAATCAAGTGCACATGTCAGCATCCCTCTCTCCTGCTGCAGCCACAAACCATCCCAGAGCCAGAAGACATGCCAGGGAGTGGTGCACTAGCTGTGTCTTTTCTCAGATGAACTGTACAGCAAAGTTGTGTTTGCTCAACCTGATGAGAGTTTTGGAAAGGCAATACTCTAAAGGTTCCCAGCATGGAGTTTTCACACCAAAGTTCAGAGCTCTGGGATACACAGTCAAGAGCTTAAATGTAACAAAATTAATGTTAGTGCTCATTGAAGTGGACAACAAGTATTTCCTTAAAGGAAATTAATGCCAGTCTGATTAAGCAAGTGCTAATTAACAAATATAACTGATTTCAAGTGTCTAAAAAATTTTAC
The DNA here is from genome assembly GCA_013398075.1 of Notiomystis cincta. NCBI lineage: Eukaryota > Metazoa > Chordata > Aves > Passeriformes > Notiomystidae > Notiomystis > Notiomystis cincta. The sequence continues at coordinate 181,141 of VZRX01005380.1, read as the reverse complement.
TGTATTCTTTCCATCTATAAGAATAATAGTTTCCACAGATATTCCTCCTCCCTTCTCACCTGCTTACTTAAGCAAAATACATAAATACTCAGCATAATATCATCATCTGCCTCATTCCAATAGTTTTTATTTAATATTTATCTGGATACTTGTTTCCTTGCAAAAGTTTCCTGTATTCCATATGTTGCTTAAAAATAGTATCTCATTTAAGATGGCCCTCCACCATCATTTCCATACATGGCTCTAAGGGGAAAAAAAGGAACAACTAGTCAAAGTTACAAGTGTGCTACTCTCTTGTTAGGAGATGCAAGAGGACAATTCTTGTTTTAATTTATCCTATTTCAGTGAAGTGCAATGCTCAAAGTGAAGAAAAAGCTAACTATGCAGCTTGTAAACATGAGCTACAATTCATTCATAAAGCTGGCAAGCAGAGGAACCATGTACTCAACTTCGGAAGTTATTCTGCCACGAATAAAGCAACGGTGAGAGCCTTCTTTTAAGGTAAGCTTTACACTAGTTGCATTTGGCTTCTTTTACTAAGAATCTAAGAGGAAGTAACAACTTATAACCCAGGGTAAATCAAAGCAAATTGGCATTTTGATAAAGACTAGAGCCTATCAGTCACAGAGACACTGTATCAGATTGCTGAGGATTGCAGAGCTGCCGCAGTGGCTCCCACAGAGCAGAGCCGAGGGTCTCCAGGAGAAGCCAGGCTCGCTGAGGGCAGGTGGCGCAGCACCACAGCCTGGCACCGAGACTGCCAGCTGCCCAGCAACATCCAGGAGTAGCCAGAGTATTGCTAGAAACACATCCAGGAAGCAGGGAACAAAAGGGAAGGGAAACTGAAGACCAACTCGTGCTAGGAAGCCTCAGCGTAAGAGACACACGTTCGGCTGCCAATTTCTTCTGAACAGCAGTGCTGGAAGTCGAGTGTCTGCACCAGACTTTTCAGACTGATGAAAACTGAACTTATGTTTATAACCAAGATGATAGCTCTGTCAGAATTTTCCCCTAATAGTATGGTTTGGCACTGCAAACAGAAAGGCAAAGAGATCACGAGATGATAAATCCTATTAACACACCTATTGCATGTTCAAAAGTTTCAGGTGTTTGTTAGGGAGGATGAGAAGACTGCAATATTTCAGGTCCACGTAGACAGCTGAAGCATTAAACCTCTTCTGCATATAACAGGGTGGATAATGAATGTGCAGGGAAAAAAAAGCAAACGGTGAAATAAAGCTGAAAATTTACCATTGCTTCTGTTTGTAAACAGATGTAGGAGGAACCAGACAAACATAATATTTGGTAGTCTGCATAATTACAACAGATGTCTATGTTGGATAAAGTGGCCTGCACAGTAGATGTAGAGGCAGAGTCTAACATACATAAATAAAATCAAAACAGCTACTTATTATCAATTTGCTTAAGAAGAAGGAGAAGACAGTTTATCTGGTGTTTAATATTTATAGCTATACTTACAGCAATATTCATTGCACCCTTGAAAGAAATTCAGATCTACTACCTTAAGCAAAGTGGGCTTCAAAAAACTGGATGTCAGACTATACAAATAAAGTATTAGTTTAGGCATAGTAGACTTTATTTTGGCACTTTAACAAATGCTTTATTTTACAGCAGTGGCACAGCATTTGCCAGAAATTTTCTTTTCTTGGCACAGTTATTTCAAGCAGTTATTTTACTAATTGAAGTTCACTAAGTATTGCACAAGATATAACTGTTAAATTCTTACCCTGTTTTTACTTGCTGAACTTGTATGGCTTTGAAAAACTTGCCAGTTAAGTATAAGTAAAAAGCAATATATTAAATATTTTAGCACAGGATAGCATTCGTTTGTTCCTAAATGACCACTGAACTCGGGACAGCAACAAATACAAGTTGCGCAACTCTTTTCTGAAGAGCTACCAGATCTTATTTACAATACATTGCCATTTCCAAAAAGCACTTCAGCTTGACATCCTGAACACCTGTATTTTGGAAACCTCAAAAACAAAACATGAGGAGGTCGACAGAGCAGAAGACAAAGCCATTTGTCTGTTACAAAGCATAATATAAGGAGGCAGACTGCCATCTTCTCCCTGCGCCCCTCCATCCAGCACCTATCTAAGGTCTAAGCAACAGAGACTTTTCTCTTCTACTTGGAATATTTCTTTCTTCTCTTATGAAGATACTCCACTTGTCTCAACTCTTCTGCTGGAGTCTGAGCAGAATAAACCAAAATTCTCCAAAGGGACAGGGAAAAAACAAACCCAAACAACAAATCAAAAACAAATACACAGATTAAATGAACTGGGATACTCCTTTGAATGTTACAGTAGGGAAAACAACATTTTCAGGAAGAACAGGCCTGTGTCAACTCTGCCATTAAACATAATGCAAAAGTCAAATGTCTCACAGCTAATTCACCAGACGCAAGACTTAAATATTCCCACTTTTCTCTGCCACCTTAGCAATAAATCTGGTGTGAGGATCACCCTGATCAACAGCCTTTCTTTTTTTGGTCTGGATTTTTAAGATCTACTAGATGTACTCTGTGACATTAAAACAGAAGCAAATAGACATAAAAGGAAAAACATACAAAAGTATATCACAATGGAATTCTCAGTATTAGGCCACATGATTTATTCAGTAGTGTTTATGTTCCCAAATTACAATTATGTCTATCCATGTAAGACTACAAAAGTTACCATTAGAATTGTCTGTGCTTATAAAATACCAACATTTTCTTTTACTGTTATATACTCATTAACACCAGTCTGCAACGAGTCACATATAATCATAGGCACTTCAAAGGCTTTAAAGACGTTTACAACTTAAATGCATTTTTAAAGAACAAAAATTTAAACCTCTACTTGTACCTTCAAATTGCAAATAATTAACAAATACAGTGGCCATAGAAATCTGCAGCAACTTCTCAAAAATACTGTTAGAGTCTTTGGGTTTGCTTAGGTTCGTCAGTAGCTTACTACAAATCTTCCTTACAGGAGATTTGTTTAGTAAGAATATGACTATACAGTTTGTAGTAATAATCCAATTTTACACATTAATTTGCTGTTACAAATCTCACTGAAGCTACAGGTACGCTGAGAAACAATGCAAAGTGTAAAATTGATATTCTGACACTTAAATTTATACAAAGTGGAGGTTAAAGTTTACATAGCTGAAAAATTACATTTACACTAAAAGTTACTGTTATCTGAATTATCTGAAGACAAATTGCACCATGACAACTACAAAAAGGCATTTTTTGGAAACAGATAAATTAATGAAATAAAAACTAACTTGTAAGATCAATCTGAGACATGCTGACAAAAATTAAACAACTTTCATTGAACCATAGGATAAAACAATAATTTTCATTATTTTATATTTATGCATAAAGTTTTAAAAATCATTCAGTGAGCATCAATGGTTTTATAAAATAATGCTTTGCCACTGTTATTCACAGAACACTGCAAATGTTAAGTTTTAATTTTACATTTTTAAACGAATATGTGAAAAGTTTTAAATACAATGGGGTTTTATCATAAAGGTGCCATAACGGCTCTTTAATGAAAAAAAAAAAACTTCATTATTCTATGCAAAAGCTTTATTTAAAAAAGTTCAGTGATCTCATAAATAGAGACACTAAATAGGAATTTTACGCATAAAACTCCTTAGTAGGTGCCTTTTGATAGGCAGCACAGGATGGTTTACGTTCCCCAAGGTCGTAACTGCCTTCATCCTTCTTTCTCATGCGATACACCAGCAGCAGGATAAGGAAGATTGCAAAAAGAAAACCAATAACTCCGCCAGCAATAACAGCTGTAATCAAAGAAACAGAGATTCACAATATGCCAGTAAAACAAGTTTATCACAATACTTCTTTTCCATCTCACACAATGAGTTGGCTATTATTTTCAAATTGCAGGAAAGGGCTCCCATTATGCAACTGTTGTCATTATTAGTATCCTGAAATATACTGTCAGAAAGCTTGTTTGCATTCATGAAGGCAATCATTTAAAATGACATTCCACTTACAAGTCAGAGATCCAACAACCCACAGTTTTAAAGAAGTTATTAATTTTTTTTCTCAAAACCTCAATTAAGACAACCACTAGTATTGCCAGCGCATAAAGCTGTACTTCAAACTCATTTTTCAAGTTGTATTTTCAACTTTAAAAGATTTTGTTGCCCTAGCTAAGAAATGGGCTTTTACTTTTCTCTGTCAGTTTTCACTCTGACTCTCTGCTGACATAAACTTCCTACTGATGAATAATAGGAGAGAACACTTCATGCACTTGTGACTGTGTGGAAAGTATCAACTCCCAACCAGACTTCAAGAGGAAGCCCACATGCTTCCACTGATTTGGATTTAAGATTATTTCACATTTTGATGCTCACAGGAAGATATGGTCCAAAACTATGTGACTTTCATGGCTCCCAACACCCCTTCCAAATGCATGGGGGGAAAGTCTACCTATAAATACTGTCCTTAGGCCAACAAGAATCTCACAGGTAGTGAAAACATTGGTGGCCAGCTTGTGCTTCCCTGGGTTATGCAGAGAAATAGACCCTCTTTATCTTAAGGGATATCTGTACCCTAATGGATTGTGCTTACCCATCCCTTTCCATCCACCCATGCCTGCCACGAGCTCCTCCCAGGCAGTGTTCATCTGCACCAGATGGACCAGACAGCAATGTGCTCTTGGGAGGTGAGAAATACATTTCTTCATTGCAAGCATCAATCCAATTCCAACTCCTTTTCTGAGCTGTGAAAGCTCCAGATACTCAGCCGGCCGTACTCAACTTGAGGGCATCAAATCAATTAGCAACAGACTTCACTATTAAATATTTCCCCAAGATGCCCAATTCATTCTCTTCTAATCAACCACTGTCTACCCACCATGAACATGCTTAGAACTAAAGTGTTTAATACTATGAATCTGTCTAGGAAAATCAAATCTTGAGTTTGCGTTCCTTGATATGGATCCCCTCTGTTTTCTATTTTATTCCTGGTAAGGTAGACCTTGGCAAACACTGCCTCACCTGCCAGAACTTCTGTTCTCTGGAAGAGGTTTTCTGAATGCTTCTGAGTGAACACATCGGTGTCATCCCCTGGCTCATCGCTCTTTTTCTTGGCATCCATCTCAGACCTTTCCTCTTTATCAATTTCTTCAGGTGACTGTGGCACAAAAAAGAAAACTGAGCATTGCTTACAGAGAGGGCAGACCACAAGCTGGCACAGTCACTGCCTGCCATGGGCAGTCACGTAGCTGTGGCTCCACACACATACTGCACAATACCAACACAACACACAGGAAGCTTTTAGAGCACAGAAAGCTGGTCTAGACACTGTAATTGGATCTATTTGTTGTCATCATGTCAGAATGAAAAACACTGCCCGTAAGTCTAAAACCTCCAAAAGTACATTTAGCAAACAGCTGTTAATATTGCCTGTGTTTATCAGAATAACAGCCTCTGAAGGAAATAACTCTGAAATTAACACATCAGATATGTTATATGCAGAACACCTTTGAGGGTAACTTAGGCAGTATTATCTATGGTGGTAGAATGAAATACCAAAATACTGAACGCAACCTGCTGGTTGTTCTAACCACAGCCAAACCATACAGCATTCTCCTTTGAGAAGGGAAGTTTCACACAGAATTTTTGAATAACTCTCTGAGAAATGTAAAAAAGGTACAGCTCAGACTCAAAGGTATCTTGAGAAACTGTCTAGTGTATCATGATACATTCTTATTTTGCATCTCTCTTTTCTTTCATGTGAAATCCAGATGTTCCCATACAGACTTTCTAGTAGGAATGAAAAGAAACAGCTCTGTAGTCATTTAGCAGGCTGTAGTAGTAAGGAAAGTTTGGGGGTGCTTTTTAATCCATATAAATATTAGACTTAACATCAAGCCATCAGGAATGTACAGTGCAAGCAATTAAAATGGTCCTGCTCTCCAGCCACGCACCTTTGTTTGTGCAGGCACCTTGGTCTGCGTTTTCACTGTGGTGGTCTCAGCCCTGGAGGCATCACTAGTTGTCGGTAACTTTGGAAGTGTTCTGGATGTTGTTACCACTGCACTATCCTCGTCTTCCTCAGCACCTGGAGACAAAATGTAACACTTCATTGACCTGTGAAATTCTTTCAGACCAACTACATTTTTTATTATGACACTGAGGTAGAGGTGCTTGCACAGCCCACCCTAGGCAAGGGGCCTAGATGACAATGCCTGCCAAGATAAAGATGTGAGTGCAAACAGTGTGCCCGAACTGTCAGGGGGATACTTGCCCCAAGTGATCCCATGAAAAAGGAAGGGAGCACATCAGCTGGAATAAGTAGTAACCAGGAAATTACCATGATACTTTTCAAACAGAAGAACCTTTCCTGAAAAGAGGTATGGAAAAAGCTTTAACACTTGTCATAGGGCCAGGAAGTCTGGAGTGAAAGCAGCAGCCATCAAGGCATGTGTGACATGGGCAGACCCCAGTGCCATGGGGTCTGATAAGGTCCCACAGCATCAGGGCTTCTGCTGGAGCTTGGCAGCGCCAGCCCCCACCCTGTGGGTACCCCCAGCAGCTACCTCCACCTTCCCCAGAGCCACCACGGGCACTCCTGGAACCCACACTCTGGGGTGCAGAGTCTCCTCCTGGCAGTGACAGGAGGTGTTGGTGGGCCCCAGGCTCATATGGGGGTACCCAAGTCTCCTACAGCAAGGGTGTGTGGACAGAGGGTCCTGTACACTCAGATGAGGGGAGCTTACACACCCATGGCCTCTGATACAGGTATCTGTGTGCACGTGGCACACATTGGATCAGTTACAGAAAGTCAATTACAAATTTATAGATGCATTTTATAAATGGCAGGTATTGTGGTTATACTGTTGATATTAAGCCTAAAAGTATAGTTCAGCGATTGCTAGTTAATTACTTACCATTTATCCTTACTTAAACCATATGAATGGAACAGTTTTTGCCTGTCACATGCTGCTTCAACAACAGAACTCTTCTACAGCACATCTGCTGAACTCTAAAAAACTATGCAATTTCTATTACTTTATGTTTCAGTCACTAGGAATTCACATGGTTTTAAACTCCATATAATTCAGAAGCTCTTTTCTTTTGAACTGAGTAAGAGAACAAAAAACTCCCTAAAGATTACCTTAAATTTAATTTCCTCCACATTCAAAGCCCTCCTGGAGTATGAAGGCTCCTTTAGAGTAAGGTAATGGACATGTCTAATAAATATCCTTTAGTGATAGTGAAAGGAAGAAGACACAGGAAAGAGACTAAATTATTAGCAAGGCCTGAAAGAGGAAAAAAGAATTGACCCATTCTTGGACCACTCCTCAGGAATCTCAATGTGTTCTGCTCATTACAAGCACCGGTTACCCAAGTAACCCTTGAGTAATAAATCTAGCAAATGTGCATAAGAATAGTTCCTAACAAATAAAACACTCCTACAACAGAGTAGTATGACTCACTCATTCCAAACTGATTTTTTAATTTGTTTTTTTAAAGAAAGAAGACATGCTGAAAATAGGAGCACAATAATGATGTTTTGAAGTCATGATCAAGAATTACATACATTTGGCATTTAAAGGAGGAGCATTAACAAGACAACAAAAACCACCTCTGTATGGTAGAAAATAAAATTTAGAATCATTAAAAAAATATACTGGCACAGAATAATACCCGGAAAAAACCTTTCAGAGATTCCAAAATTACAGCGCAACCTCTAGAATGAAGACCTCACAACAAGAATCAGGTATTTTCCTGAAATGCAACTCAAAGATCAAAAAATCAACATCCTGCTTCAAAACAGAGGTGTGGAAAGGTATCCAACAGCAAAATTTTTCTGGCTTTGACTCAAGAGTTTTCTTTGAGAAATAATGGCCCACTGGATAGCTCAACCTACTTCACCTTCTGAAGTTCCTCCATATTACACAAAGCTTTCACAGTCAAGGAAATTAAAATTGATTATCAGATTAGAGATCTGATAAAACACACCTTGAGAGTACAGAAATGCATTTTCTTCTTTTTATGAAATGAAAAGTCCCACGTAATCACAACTGTTCCTCCAAATCCTTAAATGCCACCTTTGCTTCAGGCAACAGTTGTGTCTGCCAGATAAAATGGAGAGCATTACAGTCTGAACCTCTTTGGCTAAGGAGGATGCAGATCCACATTCTCTCAACACAAGGGTGACTAATCTAATCCCTGGACTAGTGATTAGATTTGCACGAATGGTACCCAACTCTTCTTCCATGCAGCCTCAGGGGAATTCTGACAATCCCCACAATGTTGAAGCTGCTATCACTTAGGCCTGATTTGGGTACCAGCTCAGACACATCCTCCATGGTTCCTGCTTTCTAATTAGCTTTATCTAAAATAGTCTCTGCTTGGCATGGAATAGATCTAAACAAGGAGAAGACATTACCCTTGCTAAACTGACAGTAGTATTTTTGGGATTACCTGTAAATAGGACTGAGGGACCAAAAAAACCACTCACTAGTCCTCTCCAAAACATAGCAACAGCACTTTACACAGTATCATGTTCCCTAAAAAGCACAAAAAAGAGCATCACCAAATCCAAGTAAGACTGGAAAGAAAAAGCCTACAGTGTCATGAGCATAACTTCCATGTAGGTTGTTAAGAGGAATACTGTGAAACAGTTGAGTATAAGAACTTACTTCTTCCTCTGGAAAATATCACTGTTTCTAAAGCTGGTTTCTGGATTTGGTCAGCCTGGGTTATGGTGCTGGGTATCCACTGCCTTGAGCCCCTCTTATTGAGGGCACCACAAAAACCCTGCAGTAATTAAACCCATAGCCATCACTGTGGTAGAGCTCAGAGCTCTCGACCATCACACACCATCTTTTATCCACTGTAACTTCTTCAGGACGTCCAACTGCTGTCTTCATAGTGATCAAAATAACTCCAAATTGTGCAGTAGTATTGGAAATATCTAATATAGCCCTCAGTGATAGGTCTATTAGCCACTCTTGGATCACAGGAATGTGAATACTCTTTAACACTCATAGTGCTTGAGGGAACCTGTCAGGAAATCAGGATTGTGCCACCTTAAATTACTGCACAGAAAGTAGAAATTACTGTATAGATAGTAGTATTTTTTGTAGAAAAAAGCCCACAATGGTTAGAACTCTTACTGGCAAAGCAGCCAGTGATTAACACTTCTTACTAAAAAAAAATCTAATCATTCCACCCTATCTTTTGTCACCTTATTTGTCTGCTGTTGCACATCACACTCTGGGAGTACCACCACCACAAGCAAATTTGTCATAAGGTGGACACATACATAACACCTCTTTCACACCTTCCATCCCTATCAGCAGTGTGACACACACCAAAATGACACAGTTTTAGCTGATTTATCTCACCTCCATTCACTGAATAGTCCCCAACACAACCCTTAATCAACATGGTGTTAGGCACCCAGAGATGACACTGTAAACATAATTCTATGCCCTGCCAGAGAACTGCAGCTGAAATAAATTGAGACAGTGCAAGGATGTCACATCTCTGACAGCTCTCACACAAGGAAGGAAAAACCAAAGAAACCAACAAAACTTGAGGGAGGATTAAAAGGAATACTCCTAACAATACTGAAGTATAAGATTCTGTCCAGCCCATCAAAAACACATTTTCAAACAGTATCACAGTAGATTTTTATGTCAGAGGACCTGGAAAACCAGGCAGTCTATGTCATGAAGCATGCTTGGGGCTGGTTTAGCCGATGGACAGAAGAAGTTGTTGCTCCAAGACAATCTGAAAGGCACTTCTGAGCGAGACTGTAGCAAATGGCAAATGACCACTTGCTGAGTTGCCTGCACCCTGGCAGGGGAAGCACACCAGGAGATGTGTGCCTGCTGGGCACACTGCCCTGGGGGCCAGGAGCACCCAGTGTCTGCCATGGACCTGTGCTGGCCCCTGTGCCCCCAGCCTCCCCAGCCCCACGACCATGACACACACTCCCCCAGCCACATCACCCCTGTCCCTGAGCCCTCACCCCACTGCCACAGGACTCCCAAACTGTCTGCTGGCCTCAGAGTGTAATATCAGCTTTCCTCTAGGCCAAGAGTCAAAGCAGGTCTGCTCTTGTGTTTCTTGAAGAAGCTCCAACCCCACCACCACCACCACTTTTCTCCAAGAGCAGTCCCCAGTCACAAAGTGAGAATACACATATTGCATCCTGAACCAATGTTCTCAACTCAAGCTGCTCTTGACTGAGAAATGTTAGGCTGGGGAAGAGAAGAAAAGGTAGGAAAAATTTGCATGATTTTCTGATATATATTACCATGAGTAACTTTAGAGAAGACAAAAGAACAAGACAGACAGTTTTTCAAATAACTTGTAGATAAATCTGACAGAGATGGTACTTTTCCTTAACATAATGGGTAGTCATGCTGCTTAGCAGCTACTTTCACTCATCTCCAAGACCGAGGCTCTATTAAAATATTTTATGCCAAATGAAAAAGTAGAAATAGTTATAAAAGCATTTCAAGTTGTATATAGCCTGGAAAACTATTTTTACTTTTTACTACTATGTTATATAAAATACCAGTGCTAAAAAGAGTGATGATAGACTGAAGCACCTCCTCAGAGATGGAGACTACAAGAAAGAAACAATGGGCTAATTAAATCACTATGGATATTCTGCTGTTGATATAGGACAATCAGGAGGCAGGCATGGCTCCTCTGGAAATTGTTGACCCATAGATTCAGATTCAACACTTGGGCAAATGCACAACAGTAGCTGAAGGTACATGAAGAAAAAAGACTACAAAGGGAAAGAAAAGAAAAAATCAGAACACCATCACCTTTGCTAATCCTTACAAAAAGCCCTCAGCCGATTTCCAGTTTGAAATGTGTCATGCCTACAGTGACATTTGTCCATGTTAATGCTGCTTGAAGACCTGCAAGGGCATTAATGGTGGTGCTGACAAATCCTGTTTATCTCCATAGGCCTGGTGGCAGCTAACAATTTTCACAGCAAAGAAAGGAGTCAGCAATGTTGTCATCTTGGATCTGTTTGCTTGGACTGTGCTCGCTGCATAGGAAGAAAACCACTCTTGAGTGGGAAGTGTCCTCCTGCTAGAAACATTACATTACATCACTGAGTATCAAGTAAAGAGAGAGACTTAACACAGTATGAGAAACATCCATGGTACATCTGCAGGACACTTTCAAGAGCAAGTAGAGAGCAGTAAGTATAGGTGGAATAGGGTAGAAAGGATGTTTCCCTGAACTAAAGACTTTTTGCTTTGTTCAAAAATACTAGATCTGGGTACTGTCACATGAGCTCTTTGCAGGGGCATCCAGCTTGTCTCAGTACAATGATACTTTCCCTGTTTTCTTGTAGGAAAGAAATAGAGATTGCCAAAGACAGCAGAAGTGCACTCCAACTTCCACCCATGGCTCAAGGCTGAGCACAGGAAAAGAAAGACAAGGTGTTACTGTTGGTGATGTCTAGAGGTAGTTTCTGTCTTTTTGGCTTCACTTTTGCCACAGAATCACAGAACTGTTAAGCTTGGAAAGGATCTCTGGAGAGCATCCAGTCCAACGCCTCTGCCAAGGCAGGCTCACCTAAAGAAAGTTACACAGGAATGTGTCCATGTGAGATTTGAATGTCTCCAGAGAGGGACACTCCACAGCCTCCCTGGGCAGCCTGTGCCAGTGCTCTGCCACTCTCAATATAAAGAAGTTCTTCCTCCTGTTGAGCTGAAACTTCTTGTGTTCTAGCTTATGGCCACTGCTCTTTGTCCTGTCACTGAGCACCACCAAAAAGAGTCTGAGACCACCCTCTTGGCACCTGCCTTTGAGGTATTTATAGGCGTGGACGAGATCCCATCTCAGTCTTCTCTTCTCAGGCCCAGCTCCCCCAGGCTCTTCTCATAAAAGGTGCTCCAGACCACTCATCATCTCTGTGCCCCTCTACTGACCTTCTCCAGTCTTTCTTGTGCTGAGGAGCTGAGAACTGGACACAGCAGTCCAGATGTGACCTCACCAGGGATGGGCAGAGGGAGAGGATCACCTCTCTTGACCTGCTGCCCACACTCTTCCAGATACACCCCCTAGATATCATTGGCCCTCCTGGCCACACACTGCTGGCTCATTTATTGCCCACCAAAACTTCCTGGTCCTTTCTCTGCAGAGCTGGGTCAATCCCCAACCTGTGCTGGTACTTGGGCTTATTCCTCCTCAGGTTCCAACACTTCCTTTGTTAAATCCTAGGATAATAAGATCTGAAGCCACGTCTTGTGTAGTCTTTTCCACTTCAAAAGCAGGTCTGAATTTTGAATCTTCCATATAGAAACAGCCAAACACCACAGAGGGATGGAAAAAACCCTACAGTAGACCATTCTTCATACAACTATTTATTGTCAATCTTTTTCCCTTCCTGAAGCTTACAAAGTCACCAGCATCTGAAGACATGACAGAATGGGATGCTGACTGAAAGCACATTTTTCTGGAGATCAGAATATCCCTTAGACAGTCTTGGGTACTGAATGAAATCACCAATTCACTAATATTTTTTTTTCAAATTAAATATTAAATTTCTCCTCAAACAAGTCTACATCAAGGAGGTCCAGTTAAGCCTCTGATCACACTGGGAGGTCAAATTGCCCCAACAGAGGACTCCCAAAACACCGGACATCACCCAGGGCCTGGATTTGCCTGGCAACACAATCAGATGTCTGCAGAAAAGAAAAACAAAAATCCATCTGAAAAATCTCAGGTGTGCCTTACAGGTAACACAGACAAAGTGCTAGAAGAAGGGCTTATCATTTGAAAGTACACAAATTATATATAAGCATCAAGACAATCACAAACATGCAAGTTTGGAAAATAAATGGGATTTCCACAATAGCTCAGCAAATACTCACAGCAATAAGGAAATGTCTTTTCCAGAACTACCATAAACTCTTGCATTTAGCTTTTAACATTTGGGGTCTCCAAGCTAGTCTAGAAGATACTCCTCAAAGAGACTAAGAGAAATGATTAAGGAGTTTTCACTGACACTTTTTTTGAAAAATTTTGAGCTAGCTAAATGTCTCTAATGAATGTTGAAGTCTGAGAACTCAGTATGTTGTATTTAAAAATTTCTTTATTCACTGCATGGATGTAATTTCCTCAGAGAAAACTCAGTTTTGGCAGAATCTAGATTTCTAAATGTAAAAGAAAAACAACGAAAGAGGAAGGGACACCATGTTTACATGAACCTGATTGCATATAAGAGAAAACAAGATTGCTGCTGCTATGTTTTCTTACAGAGTCCTAAATTAGCATTATGTCATGGGAGAACTAAGCCTTCTCTAATCCTTATTTCTAAACTCCAGGGAGATCTACACAGAAATGAGAGGGAAAGGAGTGAGCCAGCAGAGAGAAAATAACGCAGTGAAATGATGCAACTAAGGAGTAAGAGAAAAGAGAAGAAAGGTAATACTTAAAACCTGGCCCAAAGGAATGCCCTGTAAATAGCAAAACACTCACAATATTCACTGAAAGTATCAACTCCAGCTTATAAGGCAAAATTGCACAGATTTCCCTCAAATAATGGCATCACTTCTTACACTTTTAAAAATCAATTTGTGACATATTTTCTCACCTGAACCTGACCCAGAAGAATAATCATCATCATCAATTGGATAGACGCCTGATGCTTCTTCAACAGAGCTGTTGTCAAGGTATAAATCTTTATCAGAGGTCAAATCTGTTCTCTGGAAAACAGATAAGAGGGAATGGTTAAAAAGATAACAGCTCTCCATTGCAGCAGTCTCTTCATCTTCAGTTCTATTTTCTAAGTTTATGGGGACACACTGAAGTTTGTACTTTCAGTTTATGCCACACATTCATCTAAGTTGTTGAAGAAATGTGTAAAAATTACAGCATTACAAAAAAAAAAAAAAAATCCAAGGCTGCACAATGAAAACCACACTTCATCTCATTAAACACATGAATGAATAAATAGGATTTGCAAATATTCTCTGCAGAGCTTCTGTAACAAGAAGCAAATCCCAGGACCGAAGCCCTCTCCCAGGATCTCTAATATACAAATCTGTTGGCTGTCACACCAAGTCTGTTCATTTGATCTCAGATGAGAAGGAAGAAAAGCATGTTTCAAAAACTATCTCAGAGTTTAATCAAGCCAAACCTCATGAAACTCTTTAGCAGTTAGAATGAACAACTGTGACTACCGAATATAAATGTTTCTAAGACAGTGTTATTGATTAATGATTATGACATTTCCAGACAGATCAAACAGCATCATGCTCCAATTCCTAAATGAACACCTCTCCTAAATTTAACTGCATGTTCAACAAGCTAAAAATGTGGTTTCTCGTGACTATCACCACTTTCTATGTCTGCAAGTATTTTCCCACTAAAAAGAGATTCTGTTAAAATGAGCTCAAAATAGAACAAGGTATCAGTCATCTTTTAAATTGACAATTCAGGCTTTAAAGGACTAGGAATTGTCTTCCTCCACCTCATCTTGTGCTTTCTTGACAGAGAATAAACTTCCTTAGGAGAGCCAGGTATCTTGGATGGCTGAAAAGGTACTTGCTCCTAATACCTGACTGCTATTACTTTAACCAGCACTTCTGTCAATGCCTGTTTGTTATGACTTTTTGAAGAAAATATGACAGTTATAAATGGGCTTTTACGTAAAAAAAAAACCAAATAACAAAATGCTGTATCAAAATTCATCCATTCAATATCTCATAAAAGCACTCAATCCAGCTGCTCTGAGTCCCAAAGGTTTCCAATTTAGTTATAACTGCATGGAATTGACTGCCCCTTTTATTCCCCCCAACATTCACTGCAGCTTTCCTAAAGGAGTACCAAACTGTGAATGGGGTAACTCCTGTATGCAAAGACTCACATCTGACTTTATAAGGTAACTTTTTCCCTCTAGAAGTCTAAAATGATTGTTGAAGGCATTTGTGATTTCTGTTTAGGATTATTTTTTTTGGCAACAGATTCCTGTTTAAAGCTTCTTCACAGCAAAATACTGCTCTTCAGTTTGATCTATGATAAAAAATTATCTTTATGAAAAGCAGAAAGACCATCCTGATTATTAGTATATTTCAGAGTAAAGGATCTTTGCATGGGGGGTACCTGACACTAATCTGAGCAGCTCTGGACTAAAACAGTACTACCCCTGTAGTTTTCTTCTACAGAGGAAAAGAAAACCCATGATTCTTGGTCAAAGTCTACTCCTCCTGTGGCCACTCTTACATGGGGGATATGTGGGGGGGGGGGAAAAGTGCTCTGTTATTAAGATAAGCTTACAAAGACCTGCTCTGAACTGCTGCTGTTAGTTCACATGGTCTGCCTGGAACTGGCTGCAGTCCAAAGCAGAAATTCAAGATGATGTCTGGTCACTATCAAACAACTTAATTCCTTTAAAAGATGTCTCCAAAGGAAGTCATGAAGTACCTTAGTAGGTGTATAGGTGGTATTGTAATTAAGACACAGCTGAGACTGTTTCCGGATAGGAAAACAACTCCCTCTCACTGGACAAATATCCTGCTCTTGATCCAGCTGCCACAATGGACCAGGCCACTTCACCCTATGCTACTTTCAGACACAATCATGGTACAGAACAGACTACTCCTCAATGTCAGGCAGGAAAAAACAAAACTTCTTTAAAAGGAAATGTAGGTGGGTTGGCATACAATATTCAAAAGGTATCAGAGGCTACCCAATGCTAAGCTGGGAAAAAAATTTGAAGATCTGCATGTAGTAATTTCCCAACAATGGAAGTTGCTTTTGGCAAGAGGTGAGAAACAGCCTGAGTTTGCAAAGTAAGGGAATGAAAACTAGTCTTCATGAGAACAGAAGCATCACACAGCCTTGCCTGGAATTTTTAGTGTTCAGTAAAAATATGAACTTATCAATAAATTTATTCCCTAGATTATTTCCAGCTTCTGTCTATATCAGAAGCAATCTCAGTAGGATTCAAAACCCAAACACCCACGTCTCCTTCCCCCCTCAAAACAACCACCCTGCTTTCTTGCTCTTTCCAGCTTCATAGAACTCAGAAAAAACAGAAATGACTCGTGACAGTTCTTCTAACAGTTCAGTTTCTGTAAGATAGATGAGCAGCTAACCCAACCCAGCCCAAGCTGCAAGTGCCTGGTCAGCCAGGCTCCCCATCATCATATTCACTCCTTTTCTTTCAATGAATTATGTCTCTTCAGCTGCCAAAAGCTTTTACTTCTCACTATGCTGCAATGTTCTCAGGATTTAAAACAACTGAACACAGAGGAACAGAAATGGAAGAGAAGCCTGGGTAGCTTTCAGCAGGAATTCGAGCATCTGTTGTATTTTATTTTGGGGATGCAAAGAACACAATGTGAAATGTTGTGTTTCTGGTACTGTGGATGGCACAGCTCTTTCAGAATGAGCAAACTATTCCCCATAGTCTTATAGAACCAGTGCAATATTTATTATAGGGAGAAATCCATGGTACAGTGAACTCCAAATGCATTCAGATCAGCCATCAAGTTCCACCTGAGGAAGATGCTTTACAGCCTCTCTGCCCAGAGCCCCTTGCCTCAGTTCCAGCCTGTTTCAGTACAAATTATTCTCATCTGGTAGAACTCAGGCAGGACACAAGCACCCTCTCAAATGAAAGGCAAAGGAAGCATATTCTAGCTTAAAAATCTCCAAGCATCTGCACAGACAAATGCGTTCACTGCACCACCTTTGCAAGCTGGCTCGTAGAGTCAGGGTAGAAGCACCCCCTCTACACCCACAGCTTGCACCTTTTATCCCAGTTGCTCAGAAACACATAGATGCCTCAGGCCACTTGGAATGAAAACTGCCTTAAGGCTCAGAATAAAAAGAAAAGCCCAACAATTAACAAAAAACCCCACAGCCATTAAAAATAATTCTGTGAAGATTAAGCTTAGAGAAATGAGAGAAAGATAATGAAAATAAAATAATACTTTATGGTGTTTAATTCAGTACCAAGCACTGAAGCCATGCTGTATAATTTTATGCTATGCTAGGTTAAACTTGATTTAGTATTTGCTCTAGAAATGTTTTCTCGCTTGTCAGCTGGGAATCCATGGGGGTCCATGGACTACTTCCAAGATGTTCACAAAAGACAAGTTGGAAAAACAAATCTGTTGTCAGTAGGCTTGGACACAGAAAGGTCTGTACTAGCATTTCAATATATTTAGGAGGAAAAATAAGAAGTTAGCAAATTCTAGTTCCATAAAACTATTTTTAGGTATTCTGAAGACCAAATATTTAAGTGACTATTTCCTGTGGTTAACAATTGAAATGAGAGCGCTCATGTCACTTTTATGTAACAGCCTTATTTTCAGACCTATTAAAACTGCAGGAACACCAGGCAAGGATGTCTCTGTTATCAGCCCTTTAATCTGGCCCTGAAGCCACAAAAACTGCTCGTTACCTCTTGACAGAGATTGCATTCTCGTCTATCATTGTTATCCCACTTACGTTTTTATTCCAAGAATATAATGCTGCAAAATCCTGTGACCTAAATACTTCACATGCTACATGCCAATGATCACTGATTCCTGCCTGGTTATTGACTACACTGGCATAAATCTAAATCTCATGGAAGTAGTGTAGATTAGCACCCATTAAGTACTAGATAAAAGATATTTCCATATCAATAATATGCTGAATTTGAAATCTCAGTGTCTTTATTTTATTATATCTTACATTTACAGTAATTTTTAATTTAATAAACTGGGATCATCCAGGACATACTAAAAAAACCCCAACAAAATAAACTCCTCATTTTGACACAGAGAGGAAACAAAGCAAAAAAAAACCTTTTTCCTGTCTCATCATCTCATGAAAGATATAAATCATCCATCAAAATTACAATGACAAAAAAATCAAAAACAATCATCAGACAATGGGAGGTTTGGGAATGGATAGCATGTTTCATTTGAAAAAATACAAAATGCCCTGTCATAGCCATTCCCTTTTCCAGTGCTGCTGTTACTGTCAGTGCTCCCATTCCATGGGGGTGATTTAGGAGTAAGTCATTAAAGACACTTATGCCATGTGGATGAAACCAAAAAAGCTGTCTACTCCTTCTCGGCTGTCATGGCTGTTGACACTCAGACACTGGAGCAATGAGTAGCTGACACGTGAAAGGAAACACTTTATTATTTAAAGATAAACTCAAATTTTTGTTCTCTGTCTTTGGGTATATGCATGGGACAGAGAATCTGAGGTTTGCAGCTGTGTTACTAATGATACTTTGCCTCTCTTCTTCCCCAGATGGAATTCTTTCAGAATGCAGAGAACCAGAGACTAATATTTTGAGTGATGCTGTATTACAAATATCTAAGCCAGAAGCCACTGAAAATTTGCAAGCATTACAGCTGTTGATTAGGCAGAGATCTTCCATGTAAGAAGGAGAAAGAAAACAGATTTTCTATTCTATTAACACATAGTACAGTTCCATATATGCTTGTATAAAAGCATGCTCAGCTGGTGAGTCTGAGTTCACCAGAGTGCTGTACTCTTCACATACACTACATTTTTGGAAAGCTAACTATGTGAATGCATTCATCTAAAGCCCAAGAGCCATTGCAGAGGTTCCCACTGAAGGCTGGAGGAAAGGCAGCTGTGTGAAGAAGCTCTATTTCCCTCTAGGCTTCCTGCAAAAGGAATCCACGCAACAGGATTTAGTCCTAACAGACTTCAGCATTGCTGACCTTGAAGCTGGCAGGTGTCTTCCTATTATTGTTTGCCAGTTCTTTGCTATCTTTCATCAGACTAGGAAAGCTGAAACTGTCCCATTAAGAGTTTGTTAACCTTGTCCAGGAATGAGGCATAATTTTAAACAACAACAACAAAACAGAACAAAAACAAAACAAAAAAAACAGAAGCACGTAACTTCAAAATCAGATTTCCACCTCAAAGCACCATGTTATCCCAGAGAAACATGCCAACCAGAAGAGCATCCACTTTCCATTTCTCATTGTGTCACTGGTTCTCAGAGATGAGCCTCTGCTGGCTCCTTCAGTCTGCAATTTCCTATGCTGCCCACATGTATCCAGCTACAAACACATAATTTTGATGGAGGATTTTATGTTACAAGGTATGTTTGCCACTAACTGTCTCAGTACAGATGTCTGTCTTTCCTTTCACTGATATGCCCTACAGCTGGCCAAAGTAGAAAAGGAGAGAAGTAATTCCCATTATTTCCTTCCAAGTTGACAATGCCCACTTTTAAGGACTCACAGGACAAAGTCTTTCCAGCAAACCCCACCTCAGGTGTACTGTGCCAACCACAGAGGAGCCTTCAGTGGAAGTGCTGGTGGGAGGTATGGTTGTGGGACTTTCTGGGAAATAAGATGCTAATAACTGGTGACATCACTTAAGCACAACACTCTAAGGACTCCCCACTTTCTTCCTTGGAGAAACCATCCTGCCTGCACAATGCTGATGTTGAGTGGAGTGGGTACTGGCTGCAGGAGATCTGCCCTGAACCACTGTCTGGGTCATTGTGATCACAGCCAAAATATCCTTTCCATAACGACAGGCCCCAGATTGAATTTTCCAAGTTTGAGAGCAAGGGTTTTATACAGAAGACAATATCTGTATTGCTCATTTTCCCCAAATCATTTTGACAGTTACCATCTCCCAATTTTACCTCAAAATGGCTTAAAACCCTTGCCAATCCTCATGCCCATCTGCACGCCCAATGTGAAACCTTGTGATGGGAACTGCCTGGACTGAATTGCAAAAGCCACCACCTCCTCCACTGCTGCCTCTGGCCAATTAAACAACAAGCCTTGACTGCTGTGACTCATTCTGAAGAGCTCGTTTACACACGTACTTCTTCTTAGAGGACATTTGCTGCCCCTCCTCAGGTAAGAGTGGAGGAGCAAACTGCATTTGTATGGGTGTCCCTACTAGTGTAGTGTTTGCCTCTAGGGATGGTGCTGGTGCCAGCAGTGGCGCTGCCATCCTGTATGGTGCAGAGCAGAGCCACTACCGTGGCTGGAGCACCTGCCAGAAAGATTATTCACGCCCCTTGTACCTCATGTATACCTTCCTGATCCTGCACAAAACTATAGCTTCAGGCCTCCAGTCTCTCACGACAGATAAAGAAAGGGTCTGACTGCTCGTGGCTGTTGAGGAAAGGCAGAGAGCCCAAAATAAACACAAGTACTGCAAACTGCTTCTACTACTGCTAGTGTTCAACAATAGAGAAGTCTACCAAAAGAGCTGATTTACAGAGATTGCCTCATGTCAGAGCCAAGAGTCTAAATATGCTGGCTTTTAGGATGCACACAATCTGTTACGCCAGACTAATTACCAAAACAGAGGCGTATTTGACAGGGACGGCATTAATAAAACAACTCTTGCTGGTGTCAGGCATTTCAGCAGTCTATGTCATGGCTCACACTGAAAAAACCACACCATATCCAAGGAGACACCAACAAGCCACCACCACGTCAGCTACTGTTCACTTACAGCCACACACCAAAGAAATTACAGTGCTGCAGTTGATAGGTTTAAGTTCACACTCTTCACAAAGCCACAGAAACTCATGTGCCTGTTTTCCAACAGTCGTCTGTGCCTTTAGAAATACTCCCTAACGTGCAATTACATGCCGTATGGTACCCGGCGTGGTAACAGAACTGAGAACGGTAACAGGAAATCTTGTTTAATGTTTTTCTTCCCATTATAAAGACTCACAGACCTGTGACCCTGTAGTGGGTCTTTGGCTTGTTACAGCTTTGGAGCTGAAGCTTGTCCTATCTTGAGGAGAAAGATAAATGTCCTCTAAAGTTCTGGCCTGTTTGTGATGAATTCCAATGGGAAAAGCCTCTATTTTTCCATTTATTTTCACAGTGTCTGATTTCTAGCTGTGTATCATTTATCTACTACATACACAAAGAGACCAAACTTTAGTCCTTATCCAGAAATTGTCTTGCCCGTGGTGGGACAGAGGTTGCTGTAGGAGGGAGATGAGCAAGCACGGCAGCAAGACAAGGCAGAGCTTTCTGTCCTTACACCTGCGCACCAACAGCGTGATCAGTGATGAAGGACAGATCCTTCCTCCACGGTCTACACATCAGTTACTCTACAGCCTGCCTAGGCTACTGAATTAGGCTCAAGCTCATGAGAAGTATTAAAGGACTGCTAGCTGAATGAGACCACAGTTAAGCCACTCCAAAGATGCATTCATCATCCACCCTGAGGAAGCTACCTGTATCTTCATTCGGTTATAATAATTTTCTGCAAAAACCAACATTTACCTCTGTGGATCTTTGCCACCACTGTAGTACAGTGAAGAGCAATTCTATACAGGCTACAGGTTAGGACCAAGAGACCCTTGTAATTCCATGACCACATAAATTCACATAATTCCACAACCACTTCAAAATGGTTATTTAGAAATTATAGAGGAGCCCACCAAATCTGATGTCAACTGAGTCAAATAGTACTGCTGTGCTGTTTATGCAAACCCTCCAGCTTGGTGTTCTCTAACTCCACACCACATGGTCTTTTCTTGTATGTGAAACCCAGGAATGAACACTGCACTTGTCTCCTTCACCTTGAAAACCTCAAGACTGCTTAGCAGTCAATTAGAATACACATCAATTCCCATTTCTCATGTAGAAGCAGAAGTTTAGTATCTAATTTTCTCTGGGTATCCCCAATTTACAAGATTCAAAACCTGTCCAAGCTTTCACGCAAAGCATCAATTGGTGCAAAGAACAGTTCATTCTTCAACTCTGCCTTTGACGTAGGCACGATACAACAGGGAAATTATTTTAAAGGGGCTACAGCTGGATCAGCTTCCAAAGTGCTGCTCCAGACTGAAATATTAAAGGGCAATACACAGGCAAAACAGCATCAGAAGCCAGCAATGTGCATCACAGATTGATTTATCTCAATTAGCACACCAATTTCCTGCACATTTTCCAAGAAGCATCCATTGGTTTCCCTAAAAATAGGATCAAAATCACCATGCAAATTGTTGTCACAGCTCAAAATGCTAATCAGTTTTTTAAGGGCACGTCAGCCCATGTGCAGACAGGTCAAATTATGGCAGAGCTATGACTGAGAAGCTAAATGCACTCCTTGAAAATGCTGAAATAAGAGGTCAGTCTGTCTTTGAATCACCAGTCACAAGTCTGAAAGTAACAGGAGAAGCAGGTAGCTTTTGGTGCAGAGGTCATAACTGCCAGTACCTGCCCCAGTCAGTTCTTTTAAGTCTAATGCATACTGGCTCTTCCACACACACCTCCTCTCTCCTTTCATGCTTTACTGATCCTTTTTGCTAATCAATCAGAAGAACCAACACTTATATTTTCCTCCCTCCTCTTGAGAGTGTGGATGAATGATTAAAGCTGCCAGGGTAACCTCTTTGGCATGCATGCCAATAACTCCCCACCTAATAGCCTTTCCTCTGCCTCACTGCCCTGGCCCACTGGTGATTACTGCAATCTCTTGAAGTGGTCAAATTGCAGGGCAGACCCCATGGAAACCTATTTGGAGTTGTTCTAGTTCATACCAAAGAATAATGTTTTTAATACAGATTGTTCTTTTTAAAGCTCTACAAAAGAAGCTGTAATCAATCGTAGTGGGAGCACTGCAAACCTCCACTAGGTTTCAGAAGCCCCATATTGATTTCTTTCCAGTCCATGGATTTCAGCAAAATAACCCCATGTGAGGAACTGAGAGTCAACTAACATGTAATCATTTAAATTAAGATCTCTTTGCCATCGGTAGCAAGAATTAGCAATAAACTGTCTCAATCAATTACATTCCTTCTGCATAAACAGGAAAATTACAAATAAAACAGCTATATTATTATGGTTACGTTAAGCAGCAATTAAATAGTGCTAGCAAATATTAGGCATGGCAACTGAAGTTCATCAGAGATGAGGAAGAATCAGACTTCAAAGTTTAAGGAGTGAGCATTTCCAGTTCTGTAATGCATAATCTGTTACTCAGCAGGGCCTTACTCACTGAACAGCAAGATCTGTGACTGTGTCAGTGGACAGTCCTGTTTGTCACCTGCAGCCACAGGCACTCCTGGTGACATCCCACCAAAGCTCCCCACAAGCAGAAAAATGACTGCTGGTAGATCTACAATCTGCTTGATCTTTCTAAAATAGTGTGCAGTTGTAGTCATTAGCTGCAGGAACTTCCCTCTCTCCCACAAACACGTGCAACCTATTTCAGAAGATAAACTCCACTAAGTTAAGGAAGAGAAATCCTGGATTCTCTAGAAAGGAGAGGAATGCTGGTGGTAGAACATTTATATCCCAGGCTCACTAGATTCTTAGTTAAGGAAACTAAAGCTCTAATAAGCTGTAAGTATGTTTAAATGGAACACCTTTGTACCAGGTCTCTCAGTTTCACTGCAACAGAATATGTGGAGTGGGCACTTAACACAAGAACAATTAATCACGCTTTCAACAAATATATACAAAACCCCAAATCATCATCTTTATACTACTTTGGGTGCTAGTAGAGAAGATGCTCAGTTCAAAAGTGGTACTGTATAATGATGCAAAATGCAAACTGAACTGCAGATCAATGTGAATTTTACACAGAACATTCTGGATGTACTGACTTCTTTCTCCAGTCCAGGAAAACAATCACTTTATTCAGGTAACTACTTCCAACTTGTTGGCTGACGGCTGGAAGCACAGAGGTAGAGGAGGTCAAAAGCACTGATAAATTCAAAACATGGTTAAATTAGGCCACAGCCTCTGCTGCCAGACAGATAAATAGTATCACTGCTACTCTTTCCACTGGTATAGGCTTCTCAGACACCACCAGCAAACACAGACAGCATTGAGATACCAGGTACACATCCACGTGAGATACCTCTTTGTATTCCAGATCTCCAAACAGAAAGACTACAAAGATGATTTTATTACTATTTCCAGGTTTTTTTAATCGTTATTTCAACTCATCTCACTGGTTTCCAAGATTAAATTGTTGGATTCAGCACTCTGATCCCATCTTACTTAACTGAATTTTTTGCTACAAAGGCTTGGTTTTCATATCCTCTTTGATGCCTACAAAGATAAGAAATGAGTTTACTTCACATGGGATAAAACATCACTCTAATAACTTCCACTATAAAAGCAGTTGAGTGAAATCAGAGATAGGGTGGCTTGTATGGGCTCTTGGCTTCAGAAGCAGTCTTCTGTCTGGTATGCTGCCCTTCAGGCACGACTCCCCTCCTTCCACCAGGCAGAAGGAACTGGTGCATCACTGACACCAGCCTGCCTGGCTCCTCAGCCAAAGATGGCAGACAGGTTGTGCTGGGGGGGACACAGCATCCTGCCAGCAATGCCAGACAAATTCCTAGCCAGCTGGGGCTGAGGCAAGAGGGAAGGATTTTCCCTCCTATCCTCCGTCCTTAACTTTCCTGCTGGTTCTCTGGCTTGCAGTGCAGCATCAGACTGGACAAGGGAACCATGGGGACAATTTCTTCTGAGGACATACACAGCCCAGAGCTGCCTTGAGAAACTAGATGGATATACTGAGCAAAACCACTAAAAGAGAATTTCAACCATATAATTAGGAATTTCTCCCCACACAGTTGCCCATATCAACTGCACAGTGAAACAAACCAAGGCAGAGCCTTGGTGAAGCAGTCTGCTGGGAGCCTCCACACCTGCCCTTCCACACACTAACAATTAACAAGCATTCTTGCCCCTGAGAAGAACCAGCTAACGTGTTTGCTCCTAAAAACCCCCACAAATATACATGGACACGGAGAGCATCAGGCTGAAACTGCACAGTAAAAGGTACACTAAAATAAAAAGGCTACTCCACAAGCAGTGGAAGGGCTGACACCTGATTTCCTGCACAGGTTCCTCTCTCCTGCTTCTTTCCTTTGTGCTACTGCCTCCCTATGAGCTGTGCACATGCATATGGCAGAACATGGATCAAAAAACTCTGAAGTTACAGGAATTTCTCAAAACTAAAGTTTCAACTGGAATTACACAAGGAACCACCTTCAAACAGCACATAATTTTTTGGTTTAAAGCATGGTTAAGAAAGCTGTTGGTTCAACTGAAGTTTTAGTGATAACAATCTCTCCCAGTTCTCATGAGCAACTACTTTTACTAGAACTGAAATAAGCTTTGTATCAATTACCTTCAGCTGATGTTTTAAAAATAATGCTATATTAAATTAGCACCAAAAGAATTAATGCATTCGTAATGAAGGTAGGATAAATTACACTGCATTTGATAAATCTACGTCCCTTGATTCAATGGAAAGCAAGCCAAGTAAGTTGTTTGACAGCATTTTTAACAGTCATAGATCTGACTGAAGAGTAAAATACGACAAAGACTCTTTAAGGGTGTTAAGTATCTTCTAACAAAGAACAAGTCTTTCTTTCTAGCATTCATACTTTAAATCAGAGTTCTGCTGGAGGGAACAAAGATTTCAGTATTTCTATAGCCAAATCTCAAATCTTCATATAGCTGTCCCAGCACCATCAATACAAGGTTAGCAGCACTCTACAATCTTTACTGCCTTATCAACAGTCTAAAGCTTTTAAAAATCTATATGCCTACAAAACCTCCGGGAGCTGTTACACATTGAGGATTTCACAGCATTATTGACCTGGGCAGCCTCTTTATCCTCAGTAAGTTATTTTAAGCAACTTTCTGCCAGCAAGCAAGTCTCTTTGTTAGGCTTTGTCTGTATGATTGCTAAAGCACTGCTTACAATACAGCACAAAACAGGGAGCTACTAAGCAGAAACCAGAATGAGATCTGTCAAACTCTCTTTTTATTTCTTTTTTTGTCCTCCACTTTCCTGATATACTTCTAATACCCTACAGATCACTGTGCTGCTGCCAGGAATTCCTCCATGCACCTGAGCCACCTCCAGAGAGGGGGCAATGTGAATGCACAGCAGACAAAACAGACTGAATCCATGTGGTTTTGGGACTGTGCTCTCTAACTTGCACACTTTCTTTTGCCTTGTTTGAAATATGTATATATATATGTATATATAATATATACATACACACACATATGTATATACACACACACATGTATATGTATATATATAGCAGAGAAACAGAACCTGGCAAGTGTATTTACCTACTGAGTAAGAAAATGCATCACTTGGCTGAGGAAGCTGAGGAAGACAACAATAAAGAGAGGTAAATTACTCATACTTCAAACTCAAACCCTGAACACTCTACTCTAGTCTTAAATCCCTCATCAGATAAAGATCTCCAGCTTGAGGATCAGATTTCTTTGGCATGGTAGGAAAAGCAGATCTCAACCTGATACAAAAAGCAATCTCATGGGCTTCTGCAGGCTCGTGCCTGGAGGTATCAACAGAGGAGGCCAGTGCTAGCACAGCAGTCTTCCTTCAATGTAACTTATGAACAGCCACAGTCAAGCAGTCACATCCATGCTTTTTCTACTTTTCTACCTACAAAAATATTTATGAGGCAATCCTGTTTGAGGTACCAGCTCTTGCTTGTACTTTTACTTTGAAGCTTCGTATCTTGAAAGCCTGTGTGCCCAGTGACCCATACTATCCCTTGGTGTCATCAGAACTACCAGGACCTACCCTGTTTTAATCCAAGGGCACATCATAAAATCTACTCAACTGACAGCCCACACAGGCACAGGGAAGATTTAGATTTGATACCAACTTCAGTATCACACTTGATAACTAGACTTTCAGCTGAGGGCCAAGATATACTGTGGAAGCTGCCCAGGGAGAAGAGTAAAAGAAGGAGATTTAAACTTTAATCCACAAAGTCTTTGCTAGTGCTGTTTTATTTCTGGATATTAGATCAACTTTCCTATTTCCTTGTTAAACCTGTAACTTGTGGAGAGAATGGAATGAATGGATGTTTTCTAAGTTATCAATTCTGTAATGCTTGCAAAGCATCATAAAAACAGCATTTAACCAATGTCCTATGGAAGCAAATAATTCAGCACTGACATCTTTCTGCTACTTAACATGGTTAAAAGTTGGCAAAAATAGCAGACACAATGAATAAGTAACCTGTCAAGCCTATGTTATTCTAGATAAAGCGCAGATATTTTCCAATTATCTGCACCTTATTTCCAACAGTTCTGCTTCAAAAATACAGCAGATAATATGCTCCATATAGCTGTCAATCAAATGGACAAATTCCCTTCAGTTTTCATTGCAGATATATCTAAAGCAATACCATCTTGCAAGGATATCCCGAGATTAATAGCAGAACTTTAATTCAAATCACACATTTTTCTCTGCAAGCAATAAAAAAGGTTGCTACACCGATGGCATCAGAAAGCTTTTTAGTTCCTGTTTCTGTTTGCTTCAGGAAAAGGGTCACTCAGCACTTAGAAATGGAACAAGCAGAAAGGGGTTTCATCAGCCTAAGTGTTATGGATGTCAGCTGCTTAACAGACCTGACCTTGCACAAACCTGCTCACCCCCCTGGGTTCTGTGAGCTTAAAAACAAATCCAAGGACAAAGAAGGAAGGTGTAAAAACTCTGCTTGGAGGACCATACAGCAAGACATTCAGACCACCACACAGAATAGTTTTGCAACATTACTAGCACAAACTTGCATAGGTACATCTAAGAAAACAGAGGTCAAGAACTGCATTTCAAATACAGCAATGCAACACGAAGCAACATTTTAACATAAGAGCATGAAGTGTGTAAATCAGGTTTCCTTGTAAACATACATGAGCAAATTAGATCAAAAAGTTATCAATAAATACAATTCTTCAAACAACACAAATGGAAGCAGCTTTTTATGGCAAGCTGAGGAAGAAGAATGTAAGGAGGTAATTGCAATGTGTTACATCACAGAAGGCAGCATTTGATTACTCGCTTTGACCAGACAGAAGAGATCAGAAAAAACACTTTCTCATGCCTTTCTCAGGGACAACCACTGAAGAAGGGCAGATGATGACCAAGACGTTTGAGAACTGAGAAGGTGAAGATCATTTCTGCTGAGAATTAAAGTCACGTCAATTCATTCAACTTCATAATGACATGATAACAAAGATCACTAGGCAGAGGAACAGAACAGCTACTGTCCTTCAATAAAGCAGAGTCATCAACCTATTTCACTTCTTTAAGAAACATGAGTCTGTACTAGACACATCTCACCAAAACTAATGATACTTGTCCAGGGAAATACATAGCTGCACTTCGCTTGCAGAAAAAAATTGTCTTATCAAGATATGCTGACACCTCCTGAGTTTGCTGTGCTGAAACTGCTCACCTCACAGCCTGACAGAGCACAGACCCCTCTGGAGACTGAAGCCCCAGCCCAGCTCCTGACAGGGACTGTCCTTCCTCCACTAATTACATGTGCATACACACAGGCCCACACAGCAATCCCCTGGGAAGCCTCTAATGGGCTGGGAGAGCCGATTACTACTGGCTTACAGCTCAGATGTGTGCAACTGAAAGGCTTAACAAGACTCCATTTCATTCTTTTAAGCTAGTTTGAAGGGGGAAAAAATGAATGGTTATGAAGAACATCACCAAAAAAAAGTTACATAAAACACAGCGCAAAACAGTGGGATAACGCCTCAGGTCTCACTTTCTGGAGTGAGGCCGGTGTCAGAAGCCTGGATGCCTCCCAGAAAGGCAGAACTTACTTTTTATTTTCTCCCCCAACCCCATGTCCTTCATGAGGTGGTTTACAATCTCAGGAAGAAAGACCAAGCCATGCTCTGCAGGTCTAATATTATCAAAATCTGCTTTGGAGATCACTCCTTCTTCTATGGCAGGCCATGGGGCAGAAAGGAGAGGAAAAGGTCCATCCCCCCTGACCCCTGCCCACTGCACCAGCAGCTACTGGCCCTGGGAATGCTGCTGCTCCTCACATGCACCATCTCAGCAGCCACCAGATTCAGGCAGGCAGCAAATGGCACCAAGAGCCAAAGACGTCCCTCCGGGCAAGCTGCAGCCTGCTTTTACAGAAAATGCAGCATCTTTTTCATTACTTTCCCAGCAGGGCCAGCTTGAAGTGGCACAACATTTGCATTCAGAGAGAAAAAACCTCATTTTGTCGTCAGAAAGTTGTGGAGAAATTTCCAGCAAGCTATCTCCAGGCACATGCACACTAGACACTAACTTGTCCCCACTGGCTTTGTGGCAGCTCCAACACAAGCCCAGCAAGGGACTGGCCAGCCACTGGGACTTGGTTTTCTGAAACCCCATTCTGTGAGGATGGGAGAGGGCTGTGTTGTTCCCCTCTCTGTGTTCATTACTGCTGCATTTCAGTGGTAACATAAAATGGAAAGCACTTGGGTTGGGAACAGCCAAAAGCAGTCCTTCAGCACACGCTGAAAAAAAGGATAAAAGTGGCACTTAAAGATCTGACCACAAAACCTCAGTACATATAGACTGCATATTGAGGGATGGGTGCAACAGTACTGCTTTTTTTATCTGTTCTCTTTTTAAATCAATACATGAGATTAAAATAAAGGGATAATTTAGGATACCTCACACTATTTTTCCATCTTATAGCATCTTAGGAAATTAACTTAATATCCACTATTGATGTATAAACAAGATATATAGTATCCTATATATCTTGGGATATCTCATTATCAATTTATAATCAGTCCTAACATCTATAAATCAAAGCTCAAGTCACTGAAAGAGTTGCTAAAAGGAGCGAGTTTCTCCCTGACTTTCAAGCCTACTCCACTCAATCACACAGCTGAAGGTTTCCATTTTGTTGGAGAAGGTTGTCGTTCATGACATTATGCAGCAGTGAAGGAGCCAAACAGATTAAATGGACATCTGCATTTCCAATCTGCTATAAAAGTGGTTTAATACCAAGCAGTGTTTAAACAGTAAAACTGTCTGCAAATTCTGCTCTATAATCTGTGAGTAATCAATCAGTCTCAATGCTGAGCTTCCATTACTGCTATGCAAGTAGATGGAAAAATTTCCAGGGCACATACTTCTTGTTTATACCCCAACACTAAAGAGGAATTAAACACAGATTCAGCCTGCATTCACAGTGATCCTGGCACACGTCAAGTCTCAGGCTTGTATTTTCAAAGCAAAGCACAGAAAGTACCGTGAAACATCCAGTTATGGCAGCTATTTGGCATTTTACTTCCCCTCTGAATGCACCATTGCAATAAATACCCTGAAGACTTGCCAAAGCAAAGCAGAGTAACCCATCAGAGCCCTCATCCTCACTGAAACCTAAGCACCTCAGAAGAGAGGTGCTCAGAGAAAGCACAGGATGCAGCTGTGGTCCCATGCCACCAATGGAGCAGCAAGCAACAGCATCAAACTCAACATCTTCCTCAGACTTGCTGCTTGATGTTGTAATGACTGTGGCATTAAGACTGTTGTGCTGGGGATTCAAAGGCTTACTTCTTTTAACAATGCAATCTGTGCTGACACATTCTGCTTAACATGTAAGTGTCCCCTGCTCACAGGCACTGCAGCAAAAGAAGCTACACAGACACTGCCAAAAAGCAGCGAGATCAGCAGCTGACATCCCTGCTCAAGAAAACTGAAGGTGTTTCCTTTTAAGCAGGGGAAGGCCAAGAAGGAGACATGGGCACTCTGACCCAGGTACAGGACTCAGGTTGGAGTGAGGCCAGAGCTAAAGACAGGTAGCTCCCAGAGGCTCAGTGCACCTTGTGACAGGGTCACACCTGGATTACACTGCTGCCTCATCTGGATGTGAGCAGGCCCAGGCCATCCCTCTTACGCAAGAGGTGGCTTCCAGAGTGGATTAATGCTCAGCCTTTCCACCTTCCTTAATTCTGTTGTGCACAGGCTGTTGCAGACTTCTCTCTGACATGGTATATAAAGCATGACTAACATCCACCACCTGCTCACACCTTTGATACCAAAAAGGTGACACCTTCACCCCTGCCCCAACGCCAGGCTCCATGTGACAGAGATCCTTGCTTTTACTGAAGTGGTCATACAGGTTGTCCCAAAAACACACTAAATTACACCATTCAATTCAGTGTGGCAAAAGTGAAACAGTTCTCCCTATCAGTGATGGAATTCACGTGTCTCAGCTGACAACTAGTTTAAAAGCAGGTCCTACCCCATGTTTTTATTCATCAGTACATTCTGAGTGTCTAGCAAGTGCCCAGCATGGTGGGCTGGACCAGCAGCTCAGAAGATGGGCACTGCTCCTCACTCAGCTCTGCTGCTGACTGCAGTCATCCAACCTCAGTGGTGTCTCCTACAGGGGTTGGGGGTTTCAGACAGCCTGAAGTGCCACAGCCTGAAACATAACATAAGCCTTGGATGAAACTTAGTGTATTTTTCCAATGTTATCTGCACCTACTCCTACTCACCGTGTCCCTTTGCTTGGCACAGGGAGACAAGGGATCAAAGCAAGTCCTTGAAGAGTCATATGCCTTTCCCTCTCAATAGCTATGTACAATTAGGTTTAATCACTACAAATAGAGTTCACTTGAAATTTTGAATCCACTGGCCTCATGCTGGTTTATTCAATTCAGAGCTTTGGGCAGTCTCAGATAAGACTAAGGAGGTGGGCAGGCAAAGTCATTGTGTATTTCGAGCATCTAAGTTTACTTTTATTCAGAGTAGCTAAATTTAGGACCAAAAGGTCCTTCTACACATCAATGGAGAGAGGTGCTCACAGTCCTGGTTTTATGTTTGAATTCAGACTTCTTAGTTAACAGTTGAACAGTCTTTCCAACACATGGTAAGCAAGGGAGTCAAACTCTGAACTGAAATAGCATGTATGACATCAGGTTCCAGTAGGTCTGAGTGAGTTTTGGAATAATGGTAGAGAGGCACATTACAAAACCAGCAGATTATCTGCATCTTCCAAGGGAACAATTACTGTGACAGCAGCACATTCATGAGACTCAGAAAAAACCTCAGTATCTCAGAGCTGCCATGAGATGTGCTGAAGAAAAACCCAAACCCCATGACTTAGGGCTCCAGACACATACTTGTGCAACTGATGGTTCCAATAAGAGACCTCTGTTCATTCTGTTCATTTGCAATGACACAGTATAATCCAACCAAGGAGGTGACTTGTCCCTGGGCTGGAACAGCAAGTACTCATTTCTCTGGACAGTTTATAAGGAAGGAGAAAAATAGCAACCACAGCATAATTCCTGACTGCAGAACTCTTTCAGCAAGAAGCAGCTGCATTTCTCTGGCCATGTACAACAGCAGCTATTTCAGCTATATAAGCACCTGGTTGTCACTGTCATGAAACTAAATGTGCAGACTTGGCTGTATAGCAAACCAATTCTGCTGGATAATTAGCACAGCATTATGTGCCAAAAAATTTCTTCTAGGTAAACTTTTTACCTCTTCCTCTGCTTCTTATAGTCACTTGTTGACTGCTATGAATATTATATTGTTCCACACTTGGAGAACTATAACTCTCCTCCAGTTCTTAATCTTACCCTGTACAGTCATGAAATCAATAGTAACACAGATCCATTCCAAATGTCATCCACTGTGTAGAGGAGAACACATACTGAATATGATAATGCTTTAGAAACACGATTTTTCATGTGCCACTTCGAGGAAAGGAAACCAGAGGAGAAGCTGCATTGTGATACAGTCATTGAAATCCCCAAAACACACAAGACACAGACCTGCGCTACCCCAGAAGGATGTAATGGTTTGTAAAACCTGCAGCCTGTGTATTTTACTCTATCTTCTCATGCACAATGAGAATGAAGTGTAATCTACTAAGGCTTAAAATTAAACATGTATCTATCACGCCATGGGACAGAAACCAGTCAAACCAGTTCAAAATTCACAGTTCTCTTCTATGTAAAAGAGCCTCGTATACCTATCAGTTACAGAATAGAAGAAAAATTGACCTAAGGCCAACCTCTAAAAGGGAGTTGTGCTTGTGTTAAAAAGTAGTTGAAGTTTCTTGTAATTATACACCTATTCTACCTGCAGACAATAAGAACTTACTCCCTCAGTATAAGACAGCATTCCAGTTCCTATTCCTGTGTCACCATCTTCACTTTAGCCCAGGCTATCGATAAACACAGTACGAAAACCCCTAAGGATACTTGCATATAATGCACTTACAAACAATGGTGTCCTGGTCAGCACAGATGAAATTACCTTACAGTGGCTTAGAAAACGTTCCAAAAGGGACAAACTGTCCTAATGTAATAGGAGGCTGTGGGAACAAACAAGGCGAGAACAAAACAAGACAATTACACAAAAGCAACTTCCCAACAAATGTCTGAGAGGCAATTACAGGATACTGGCGTGCTTCCTGGCCCCAAGCTGAAGCACCATCGCTGCTCATCAGCGACAGGGAAAAAGGAAAAGAGAAAAAGCACAAACAAGTATGGAGAATTTAAAACCCATTCCTGGAGAGCCCAAACTGCCCACAGGGCCAGGCTTAAAGTGAGGCATTCAGCTTCAGAGATACCTGCTTTTAGGCAGGTATTTGTATTGAGCTCCGTGCCCCAAATCCTATTCTAATCACTGGAAACCTTGCAGCTGTGGCCAGGGGAGCCTCCTAAACACAGGCACTTAGAGCTGCTTGTGATGTCTCAGGCACACTGCCTTGTCCCCAGTTCCTGCTCCAGATGGACATGTGCCTCCTGCAGGTCCCACCACGCCTTCCAGGACTGGACTGTGCGAATCTCCCAGCGCAGAAGGTATCTCAAATGTCACAAAGAAGTTAAAATTATTTGTCTTCTGTGTCCCGTGATGGGAGGGCTGGATTTGCAGGCAGGAGGAGGCTGTCTCTGAACTTGGGACTGGTCTGTGGCATACAAGACAAAAGATCCTGAATGAAGTTGTGCAGATGTCTGAAACACTTCCGGAACGCTCAGCTTTGCAACATAAACAGAGTTTGGCTTATCAGCCTTCAGTGACAGGACCCTTGCACAGTAAGGGAAGCTGTAGAGAGCCAAATCCCCAGATGTTCCTCACAGCAGCAGACACCAACCTAAACTTCTGCATCCCATGTGTGCAAGATGATTACACAGGATACAAGACCTACACTCATAATATATTTTCCCCCCATCATGTTTTGGTTTTTTTTTAACTAAAAATGCCAAGCACAGGAAGTTTCCAAACCTCCAAAGTGAATTTAAATAACCTGTTACTTCAAGAAGTAAAAAGAACACTAATGTCTTTGTAACACAAATCTATTAGACAACTTTTTTAACAACTAGAAGACCAAGGACTCAAATCTTTACCCTCTTCCCCGCAACTTCAATTTGCTTAAACTGGTTATCCTTGCTTCTGGGAGAATCTGCAAGAGAATGCTAAGAATCTGCAATAGCTCCTGCAGCAGTGAAGGGACACATCGAAGCTCTCCCAGTGGAGCTTTTCTATAGATCACTAAGTTCCCCTCATCTCTTGTTGCCTCCAAGTCAGAGGCTGTGGGAGTGCAGGCTGCTACATCAGCCACAGCTTCTTGCAGGAGGAACAATCCTCCTCCCCTCTGCCGTAGTGAAAAACATCTTAGGAAGGACTCGAAGGCTGCAATCCCGAACTGGATCTTTTATTAGATGAGCAGCTGAAGACAGCAAAGTGAAGCATTACCAGTTGCCTGTATTAAAACACACATAGATCTTCTACTTCCAGAGTTTCCCATTGCACAGATCATCAGCCATATTTACACAGACATTTACAAAAAATCTTGGTGAACCTCTCATTCTTTCTTCAAGGCCAGAAAGACAGGTCCAGGCAGAATTTGCCCAGACTGATGTCTTATTACTGATGTTTCTGTCTTGGCTGGATTAAGTCAGAAACTGGCCAGACAGGGGAGTCGATAGTAGCTCTCCCTTCCTCATCAAGGTGGTGATGAAAGCTCCGAATAAGGCTTCCAAAATAAATCCTACTACGACATTTTTAGGGTGTAGGCACACCCCAAAACCGCATAAACCAACAAGAGGGCTTTTGTTCTCTTGACTGAAGTCCAAGCATTTCAGAGCACTAAAGACCAACCAAAAAGGCTACCTATTTCCTTCCTTCCCAGGCTCTCAAAAAACACTAGCAATGCTATTTTTTATTCAACCATAAATCAGACTGTCTACTAACACTCTGCAGCATAGTATGTAGAATTTAACTTGTACAGGCAGTCAGAAAAAAAAAAGTATGACTGTATACCATACCTCATTCACTTCTATTAAAAATAGGCATTTTGCTTTATTGCAATAATTCCAAAGGGGATTAAAAGGACAATTTTAGACTAAAAAAGAAAGGCAAAACCTGTATACACATTTACACACAAAAGAAACACACTCAAAACCCTGTTCACAAAATCCAGCATCACCAGAAAAGGGTAAGTCCCAGATTTTAATTCCTTTACAGGCCTGAATTCTGTGATTAAGTTAAACATATGAGCAATTAACTTTTGTGAAAGTATCATATAAGCTTTACTGCATATACAATTAGAAGCCTTGACAGCTTCCTACAGAACAGCCATTCCCACAGGGGCTTTTAATTTCTTTTCAATACAAGTATCTCTTGCGATAAACAGAAAACAATATACAAACTCCTCACAACAGCCTGAGGATCACAACACAGGCTGGGGCATAGGGAAGCAACAGAGGATTTTTTTTTAATCTTTATTTAAATTTTTTTTCAATCTTTATTTAGAAATTTAGAAAACTTGCTATACTTCTACACTTCTTTGATTTTCCCATGAAGTGTGGTTGGTGCAGTAACAGTCCCAGGTCGTCATTAGCAAGCTGCTTACTCCATGTTCTGTCCTTTTAAGGCAAAAAACACATTCCAAGTTTAAACTTGTTCAATGAACTCTATTACCTGGGCCTTAAATTCTTCCTGTGTAAAGCAAGACATCATCTAAATGTTTCTACTGTTTTCAAATACACAGGCAAGATTTGTTTGTCTGTCTTCCTGACACTACACTGAACCAAGCAGCATTAAATCAAATGTCTTTTACTTAAGGAAGGAATGAGCATTATTTTCAAAATTGATCCAGCATAAGTACTACACATAAATTTAGACTTACTTATTTGGGGTAACTTTCTTAAACAGCAAAATCCTAAGGCTGCTTCTGGCAACAGGAATAAAAAACACCTTTATTTTGTTGGAACTACTGACTGAGAGATGTCCCCTCTTCATCACCTGCAATGAAACTCACTGTGTTGGTTTTGGCTGGGATAGAACTCGTTTTCTTCACTCTGGTTATTATGGGACTGTGTTTTGAGTCTGTGCTGAACACAGGGTTGACAATATAGTGATGTTTTTGTTATTGCTGAGCAGGGCTTAAACAGAGCCAAGGCCTTTTCTGCTTTTTGTACTGCCACAGTGGCAGGGGGCTGGGGTTGTATAGAAGGCTGGGAGGAGACACAGCCAGGACAGGTGACCCAAACTGACCAAAGGGATATTCCATAATATGACAGACATCATGCTCAGTCAAATAAAGAGGGGAGAAGGAGGAAAAGAGAAATGTTTGGGATAATGGTGTTTGTCTTCCCAAGTCACCATTACACCTGATGGGGCCCTGCTCTCCTGGGGATGGCTGCCCATGGGAAGTAGTAAATTAATTCCTTGCTTAGCTTTGCTTGTGTGCACAGCTTTTGCTTTCCCTATTAAACTGTCTTTATTCCAAGCCACGAGTTTTCCAGTTTTTACCCTTCAGCTTCTCTCCCTGATCACACTTGGTGATGGGGTTAAGCCATGACACCCCACCTTGTGTGGGCTGAATCCAAAGCACAGGTAATATTACTGCCCTTGGAGAGGTAGCCTTAAATTATGGGAAGCTGTTCCTGACAACCACTGACAAGAGAAAAAAAAGAAAAGTTCAGGCTTTAGCATAATCCTCTAAGGTTATAGGTTGCTGAAACACTGAAGCCAAACCTGAGGGATTTTCTTCCCTCAGAAATAATTAAATCACATTAGAAAAAAAAAATTAGAGCAGAGGCAGCATACAAACCTATCTTTTATATCGGACACTAATGGAAAAGGATACAAAACCAAATAAGTTTAGGAAAACATTAACCTTAATTATACTGTGAAAATCCATAGCCGGTAAAACAATCATCCACCTAACTCGAGAGAACTCCTGCTTAAAAATTAAACATAAATAAACTGATGCACAATAAGCCTCCACAATTTAAAGGCAGTGCTCTTAAGCACAGCCATGAAACGAGCTGTACTACAGCGTCTCATCTGAGATTGTGTTTAGAAAGAGATGCCATTAGAGGAACGAATTTATTAGAAGAGAATGCAGCAATTCCTGCCAAGCTGTTTGATAGAAACCAGGCATCTATATAACCTAATCTGAACAACTTCCCATTACCAATACCACTTCCTAAAAGGAAAGCATTAAGGTTGAAGGACTCTCACAGCAGCTACCACAATTCACTACACAGAGCAAAGCAGTCTAGCACAATTCCTTTTCTAAAAAGTAAAA
Source organism: Notiomystis cincta (assembly GCA_013398075.1). NCBI lineage: Eukaryota > Metazoa > Chordata > Aves > Passeriformes > Notiomystidae > Notiomystis > Notiomystis cincta. The sequence continues at coordinate 143,745 of VZRX01005380.1, read as the reverse complement.
TGGTCATCCTGAAATGTCTTTCCAAATCAGAATTATTTAATGCTTCTTAACAGAAAAAGACTTGTAGCATACTATAGAATTTGCAAGTAATTTTGTTGTTTACTTCTTCCAGGCATTCAAATGGGATTTATTAGCTACTCCCCCTCCTTCTACCTTAGTTCTTCGCCATGCTGAAGGCAACAGTGCTGTCACTTGTGGTTTAGATAAAGAGACCTCAGTGCTCACTCAGTGCTGTGGCGAGAAATACTCTGACACAGCATGGATCTGTATTTTTATCTCTTTGCAATCTCATTGAAGACTACAGCTTTCTTTTACACAGTTGAAGTATCAAGTTCTAGCAAAGAGGCTGTAACACTGAGCTCTCAGTACTCACCTCTCTTGAAACTCAGATTACCAGGAAAAAAATGCTCCCCTCTTATTAGCCTTTTATTATGAAATAGCTATTCATAGATTCCTGAAATACCTGCAATTCTTTTCATTCACTACGAAGAAACTCATATAAAGCTTAATGAATTGCAGAAACATTATACACTAACAAAGTGCAAGCAAGATGCTTCAAGAAAAAGGAGGAATGCTTGTTCAGCATCACACAACACTGAAAAAATTATAGAAACAATAATGTTAAATAAAGGTATATTTTATAAAAAGTTCCCACAAAATATATGTAAGGGATATAGAAACATAAAACTAATTTATGGTGCATACACTTTCTAAAACTGACTAGTTTGAGTTATGGGAAGAGAATGAAAAATAAGAGACACTGGTAAAATACTGTTGTTTCCATATAAACCTCTCATAAACTATTAATTATACTTTCCTTGTCAAGTTCTTCAAAAGGCCAGTGAAGCAGAATGATGCGACATGCTAACTGAAATCCCACACTGCAGATTACACTGTGCTCTCAAACTCACACACCTTTTTTGAGGTGTATTCCCATGGCATAATTGAGAGGAGAGAGGTCCAAAGCTGAAGCTTCACTTGGAAAAGGCAAGGTGGAAAAACTTCCTCTGCCTATTTTGCTTTAGTCAGCATTACTCCAGCTGGTGTCACGACATTGAAGGACAAACAGAGGTCATACCAACAGCCGGCACCAGCTAAGTCACCACACCAATATAATTTGGAAACCTTCTTCCCCAAGAGTCACACTCAAAGCATGGCTGCTGGAATTTGTCAGATAAAGCAGGTCTGCCAAAAAAACCCCCAACATTTTGCCATGTAGCCTACACCAGTTACTTCTCCTTCCAAGACGCCACTCTCCCTGTGTTGCTGGCGAGGCAGCCTCAGGGGCGGACCAGCCCTCCACTGCCAAGGACAGACCCACCCATGGGAGCAGCAGGCACGGCAGGGAGAAAAATGGAGAGACAAGGAAGGAAGAAAAGGATATACTAGGGCAGATGAAATAAAGGAGTAATTTCCCAGTATAGCTTCTCTTCAATAGAGTACCTCAAATTTTACAGCAGCAAAAGCAACCCAGTTGCAAAGATGAATGATATAAGGGTTGAGCAACTGCAAAAACAAATTTGATGAATCAAAGAGTGACTGCAGAAAGGCAGCTTTTCATCGCTAATACACCCCAAGAGGATAAATCATGGTGAAAGTCCTATTACATGAAAATTCGGCCACCTGGGAATTCAAACAGTTAGCAGCCAGATCTATTTTTAATCACATTCATCTGTCAGGCCTAACAGCAGAGAGGGAAGGATTCGACAAAGCCAAATCCTCTGAAACAGAGCAGAACTGACTGTGGGTTTCAGAGGTACGACCTTACTGCACTCAGTGAACACCATGTGCCTACACACCCTGCCAGCTCCCCCGGCCAGGGACGGAACCACCGGATTCAGAGAACACGCGAGCGAGCACAGCTTCAAGCAAACCCTTGACTTCAATAAACTAGAACTCATCTGTGCCTGGGCTACATGGGACAAGGCACCAGAGCTTCTCTGGTAGGAAACAGCAGAACCAGAAATATAAACAACTTCCAGGGACAGTGAGTATGTAAGAGCAGAATTAAGGTGCCAGTCCCTGTGTCACATGTGACACGGATCTGGAGGGCTAAGGTTCATGTGCACCAGTACCTACAGCTGGTGTGAGCTGGCCAACTCAATGCTAGACCAAAGCCTACAGCTGCAGATTTCCAGATGCCACAGTGAGACTCCAGCCCTTGCAAACATCCCTGATCTTGCCCTGAACAGTATCCTCCAGCAAGAGCAAGGCAGTGGCCATCCAAAAGCCTGGGCTTGAGCCAGGCCTGTGCGGCAGTACCAGAGACAGTGGAGACACCACGGGTTTAGCCCTACATTGCTTAGGAATTTGAGTTTGGGGCAGGTGTGAGGATCTGGGAAGAGAGAAGAGCAGGCAATTGCCAGCTATCAAGTAAGAAAAGCATGACTGCTTCACAAATACTTAGCAAGGAAAGCTTGGAATGGAAGGTATTACTTAACTGAAATGGGAACATGACACACGTTTTAATTCAGTAACACATAGGAATGGCAAGTCAACAGAGTTACACAGGAAATGACAACTACTGGTTTCCTTCATGTGAAGCACAGAAGAAACATCCTTTCTAGCAATGAAGATTTGTTAACACTCACAACCTTCTGTCATTTTGATTTCCCCTCTCAGGGGCTGACCAAAATAAGTGAGCCACTTGTACAGCACTTTCTTCGGGAGTTACTCATCTTTTCCACTGAGATAATTCCAAGTTTGTCTGCAGTGATCTGCATCCCCCATTCTCAGCTGCATTCCTAACTTTTATTGCCAAACACAGCACGTAAACTGCCTTCAGTATGTAAAATTTACTTTTTATAGGAAACAACAGTTCCTAGGACAAACTTGCAAGCAGCCAGCTGCCTGTTCTCTGCATTTGGCAGCTCCTCCTGCTCAGCCTGCTCCTCTCAACACAACATTTCGTGACTTTGCCTTACTTCTATCTTTTCACTGACACAACACTGAATAAAGGAACCAGTGCAGTGTTAGTCTAAGTGTTCATACCATTCCATGCTTATACTGAATTTTGTACCATTCTCTCTTCCCTCCAGAGCACTAAAATTGCTTATTTTGTAAGTTCATAAATAAACTATGCAGCAGACAAGAGCATGCTCTGGCCTGTCCTGGCTCAATCCAAAACTGTGAAAACACTTCATGGAGCGATTTTATGAAACAAACAAACCCTCCAAGGAACATATTTGGTCAGTTTTGGCCCTGTACTCTGCTATCACTTTTGGATTAGAGCTTGCACCTGTGACTCTGAACTTGAACCTTTATCAGATGCCTGCACTCATGTCTCACTCTATGCACAACAAGGAGTCCCACCAGGGACTCCATCTGGGCTTGCTTGGTGTGCTTAACTTACAGCGTGTGCTTAAGTCATGGCTTGCATCTGATTTGCCTTTTTTAAAATTTTTAATTCATGCTGAAAATAACTGCTCTGAAAATACAAGTTCTCTTTATTTTTTGTTTAATTTACTTATTTACAACTTCAAAATACTTTGGACACCATACAAATAAGTGCTTGTACTTTGAATCCCATAATCTTTTTATTTAGCATCATCAACAATTGAGTGGTAAAAAATGAGATACAAGCAAGAGAAACAAAAGAATAACATCTGGGATCCATCTAACCTGAACATCACCACCAGCCTCTCCAGACAGTACCTGCTGCACATATCCAACATGAGGCCCAGCAGGAGCTCACCTGTCGTAGCACAAACACTATCATAGCTGCACAAGTTTTATTTAAAGGTCAACAATCATCAGAAGCTGGAGAGATACAAGTGAGGTGATGGATCAACCAAACTTTAGTGTTATGCAACCAAAAGACTTCTTTTCAGCAGCATCTAGTCAGAAGTAGAGACTGGGATTTTCCTAAATCCCAGAAAAATAAAGATCATCATCCAACAGAGCAAAGCTTGTGCACTAATAGATGAGGACTCCTGCATAAAGAATCACTGCCATTTCAACCTCTCTGCCTTGATGACTGAAATCCTCAGGCACCCTAATTTATCTTGGCTTCAGTTACTGATGCCACATGGCCAAGCCATGGCCCCTGGCCCACAGACAGTGCTTATCCCACATGGCCATCACATGCCAATGCAGGGCCACCCAGACACCCTGGCATGGGAGGAGGAAAGGCTCAGGGACCATGGGGCAGTGTGGGGCTCCCAGCCACACACTCAGCTCCCCTGCAAGAACCATGAGCCTCCAAGCCACCCCAGCCCTCCTCCAGCTCTGCAAAGGTGACAAGGGGGCTTGGGGCATGAGCCCCAGGGGAAGCTGGTGGCAGGGCTCAGGCAAGAGGGCTGTCCACCCCACTGTGGGCACTAGGGATGTACTTGCAAAATTAAGATGGTCACAATTCTCTGAATGCCCTTTTGCCAGTTCAAGCACCCACTTAATTTGGGGGTTAAATTCATTAAGCCATCTCTCAAAGTTATCGATGGATAGCAAGCATGACCAAAACACCTTCCTTTCCCATATAAATGAAGTTCTGCTAAATCTACATCCTAAATGCACAGATACAGAAAATGGCTTGGCTTGGAAGAAGACTGAAGAGAGCTGTGAGCCTCTAAGGAACTTTTTTTTTTTTAAGAATCACTTTGGTGAAGTCTATTTAAAATAAATCTCTTTTGAAAGGCATTGTAATGAAGTTCTGTGTGCTTGTCACCATGCACTTTTACAGGACATACTTCAAAGCATTTCCTTTCTTTGCTGAGATGCCACCTAAACTTCTATCTTTTGCTGTCAAACCATATTTATTTTTGTTGCTCAGTGTTTATTCCTCTATAAATCAAAGTAGGAGAAAAATAGATGTGCATGTATTTATTATCAAAACAAGTAACAGGTCAGCTATCTTTGTCATGCTTTCACTCTAAGAAAAACAACAACACCTTTCCGTACTCTCCTCTCTATCTGAGGTTATTCCATCCTTCAGTGTCTCCAAAGCTCTAGCTTCCCTCCCCCCACTCGGAATAAGATCTCCAATTCCTACAACACAAACTTCACCGAAGTCAATGTCATTTGCTCAGGTACAAGCAACAGTAAAAGCAAAACTAAGTATCCCAATGTAAATTAGTAAATGCTCTAGTAAATTTTGCTCAGAAGCAGACAAGGTAAAAGATGCTATTAACATGAGCTACTTTATGCTGCACTTCTCTAATATTCAGCACTGAGCACCATCTTGATTCCAATTCTTTGGTTTTGGTGGCACTAACTAGACTAACACTGATGTGATGGAGGGGGAGAAAAATACTAGTTTGTGGGAAAGAGGGAAGGAAGAAAAAAAGACATCATATAGTAGTAAATAGTTTACAAAACTGCTTTTTCCTATACAGATTCGGAACATAATCATGTTTTACAAAGCCTGAATCAATATATTTTCATCCAGAGGATACCAGAAAGTTGAGGTTTATTCATTTCTACTTTTCTCTTTGCATTCAACCAAGACAACATCAGGTTAAGTTTCCCCCTAACTCAAGTGGCTGCAAGGTTGGCCTTTACTTCCCCAAAAGCAGAGGAATTCCTGAGTGCTCTGGTGAGGCTGCCAGGCTGCCCATGTCGTCCTTAGGGCACTTTGCTCACCAAGACATGAGAGTGAGCTGGGAACAGGCACACAACTGCAGCCACCGTGGCCCCAGTGCTGCTGTGCACCCCCAGACTGCTCAGGAAGGAGCCACTGCCGTTTGCTGCATTGCATGAATGCCTGCAAGCTACCGGATGAATTATGCATTTGGGATCGCACCGGTTTCTATTTTCGTGGTGCTGAGATGGCCATGTGCAGCTGGAGGACTGGACTCTATTTTTTTCCAAGCAGAAGACTTAAAATACTTCAAGTTTGCTGCCTGAGGGTGGGAAAGCAGCTTATGCTATAAAACAAGAACCTTCTCACATTGTTATGAGAGGTTCTAATTTAATGTAACTGGGGTAATGGGTAGCCAATTTTAAGCGGGTGGTTTGGTTTAAATATTAACTCTGGTGGTACATAAGGCTTGATTCAAAGGGTAAGTTCAGCTGCATAGTGACAGTTACAGTTTACAAACCGAGTGTAACCCAGCAGAGAACTGCCTTGTAATTAGGCCACTGAAAGTTACTTTTAATCCTCAAAGTTTCATATGCTGTGGTCTCTTTAAAAAAAAGAAATAAAACCTCACATGGAACAGACTGACTGAAAAGGAAATTAATAAAGTAAGAAGCATTGACTTTTTTATATGGTAAAAGTACATAACTAAATCCGTCTCCATAATCCAGGCAGATCAAGCTGATGCGTGGAAATCCCTGAACTGCTGGGCAACAGAAACCGTACATTTGAAAAAGTAAAGTCCCTAACTTGTTTTGATTCCTCAAGGCAAGTCTGCAGCAAACTGCTACTTAATGCATGAGCAAAATACTACTTACCAATCATTTCTTTTCAAAAGACCCAGTAACACATCCCAAGCTGCTGTTTGAGGCTAGACTGCTATGCCTTTGCTGATCATGGTAAAATCAGTTCAAATTTTGGGGCTGATCTTTTCTTTTGCTTTTTGTACCTAGCCTGCTGTTTTTTAAGAAACAAACCAATACAATTCTGACCGACACTTTTTGGGTCCCCTTTGTTCTGCCATTCATATATAAATGGAGTTTTGCCTTTGCCATCAAACAGCCATAATGCATACAAATGAATTACTGTTTTCCAGTCATGTAGAAAATCCAGCCCGCTCCAGACTGAACTTTATATGCATTCACACATTCTGGATGTTCTGGAAAATGATATCTGAAGTACACCCAGACATGGTCTGACACTAAAACTGAACAGCAATCCCAAATAGACTAATGCTTCACTTTAGTACTGCCTTCCTACTTCTCTAGTAGGACTCTCTAGTCCACCTGTCATTTCTGGATGCTTAAGCTTCAAAAATGAACCTACTGACATTTAAAAACAGATTTCAAAAAGAAAAATGTATTCAGAAACTCAGCTGTGTGACATGCATGATATTCACCTAAATTCATGAGGAGAAACCACAGCAGTGCTTGAGTAGATGATCCATTTCAATCCTCCCTGAGAAACAAACAAATTCGTATCTCTAAAGGATTTGTCTTAGAGAATAGGCCCCTTTCTGAGCACTGGGAATTGCTGGATACCTACATTTCCATCCAAACCTGCTGACCATCACTGAAAAGGGACATTCCAGCAGCAGGCAAAAAGCAGCAGGTGGGAAAGTCATTGCCTCACGAAGATCTGGGCAGGGAGAGCAGGAAGAGAGATGACTTCCCAACTGAAGCTGCCTCCTGGAAAACCTCATTCATCAGGCATGAATGACTGATACTTAGCAGCTAATAAATATTTATTAGGTAAGAGCAAAGTAAGTTTTAATAGCTCATTTAAAATATTAGCTAATTTTCACCATGTAAGTAAGAATGTTATAACCATATGCCCTGTGCTGCATAGCCTTCAACTTGGTTAATTCATGTGTTGAAAGCCTTGAATAATATAGATTTTCAAAGATAAAACTGATAAAATACAGGTATTGTCCTTCTTACATGAGCATAACAGAATAACTGATTTGCTGTTGCTGCAGGAGCTAGAAATTCCTTAGATTATGCTTAATTATTGCCATGACAGCTGTATCAGTTCATATGCATTTTCCTATCAGTTCAGATGTTAAATACCACAGGGGGTATTTGTGCTTTTTTCCACTCAAACAGTCAGCTCCAGCTTGCCAGTCTGTCCCATTTCTTCTCCTAGTGAAGGTGGTCCTCTGCTTTCACAAGAGCTACACAGGAACACTCCCGCTTCCCTGGGTCATCTTTCTCAAGTCCCACAAACAAATCCACCATTGCCTTCACCCTCATCTCTCACAACACTACTTGCAACACTATCAGGCTTCCCTGATGAAGGAAGGGTTTGGAGGAGGTGAGCAGCTCAGGGTCTGGTGAGAAGTCAGCTCTTTCACCTTCTGGCACGTGTACTGGGAATGACACTGCCATTGTACCTGTTCACTTTCCATCAGTGCTTCACTTGGCTCTTGGACAGAGCAGAGTGAGGAAATGACTATAGTAACATCCTCCATACAACAAAACCAAACCAAGAAAACTCCAAAACCACAAAACAAAACCCAAAAAAACCCCAATAAAAACAAAAGTAGAAGGAATCAAAAGTTACAGCATATGGATTTTCTTCAAGGCTTTCCCTCCTTTTCAGGGAAAGCTGCCTCTCTCCCATCCATTGTTGCAGTGACTTCAAAAACATGCACAATCTTCTGGTATGGCATTAATTAACAGTTGTGAGCAGTCACTGAATGATTTTCAGCATGTAAAGTCACACTGTGGCTCTTATATTTCCTTGTGTCTCTCGGGCTGACCTTCTCGGTGCCCTCTGTACACACAAGAGATCAGCAGCAGTAACACAGAATTACACCATCCCATTTACAAAATTTTCAGCAGAGTTTGACACTTTTTATTAGTTGAGGGAAGCTCTCCACACACTGTAAATACAGACACCCAAAACAGCTCTGTTAGCAGCATTTTCAGCTGAGAGGTAAAAGTGAACAGAAGTTGATACCTTCTTCTCACAGCAAGTGCTGAGACACCACCACTGGAGTTCCAGGCTACATCATCCCTACCTTGTGCTAATTTTACTAGAAATCCAGTGTATTTATTTACTCTGCATCAATCCAGCCGTTATCATACAATTAAAAAGTAATTTTAAATTAATGAAATATGAAGGAAAAAACACTTGGATTTGATATCTGTGGTATTTCTAAGACTGCCTGGAACTGCAATCACAGTGAGGAGGGTATGACAGGGCAGTTCCATAGATACTCTCAAAATTAGGCTCCTTACCAAAATACATATTTACTTGTTTGACCATGCTACTGCCAAGAGACACACTGTCCTTTTGGAAAATGTCATCCATTTCACAACTTTCCCCAAAATACACTTTCTTTTGCTTTTGTGAACACCCTAGCATACAAACACAAGTACAAGAAAACTAAGAGTCACAGACTGCCAAGTTTCTTAATCACAGGCTTCTTCTCCCAGCATTAGAAAAAAATAAATCCTGCTCTGCTTGGCATGCCAGTGTATTATTTTAAATAAGTAGAAGGGCTGAAAGAAAGTCTCCCTTCATTTCTTTCCCAAACCCCAAGAGAAAATGGAGGAGTTATTTCCAGAGCATGTACTCAATGACCATCCAGTGAAGCCTATTCATTTTGGTCAGTCATCAGAAGTCCTGCACCACACCTAATAAACACACTGCCTTCTTATGAGGCATCTTACATTGCCAGCAGGAGAGGATTAAAAATAATTATGGAAAAAGAAAACAAAACAGCCCTAAAAATCTTATTGAAACAACTCTCTAATTTCCTTGGCTTGTTCCTCCTTCATCGGAAGATGTCACCTCATGCAAGAAGTCAGCCTTACAGTTTCAGATTCTACTCACATTTTAAAGCAAAAAACCTCAAGAATTTGGACAACAGGGTCATGTGGGGTCTCTGCTGCACAAGCAGGGACTTGACACACCCCAGCCATCCTCCTGCAAATGTTTAAATAGTTCCCCAGGAAAGCCTGGATGCATCACCCAGTCTTCTGCTGATTGGGGAATTTGTTATTGGGGCACCTTGTGCTCCAGATCATCGATGAGCAAGAACTGTGAGAGAACAAACTTGACTGTCAGATGTCCATGCTTTCTCACTACTGAGCAGTTTCTCCACTTCAAAATGAATGTCTTCCAAGAGTCTCTGCAGAGCACAGCCTTTGTTCAAGTTAGGTGTGACTGAAAAAAGATAAAAGGATTAACTAGGTGCTTTGAAACAGCCAAGCAGCTGCAACCCAGAAAACACGAAGTTCATGCTGTATCAATAACTTATTTCTCATCCTGCTTCTTTGCCCTGATTGGAATATCAGCACTGCTCAGAGCATACTCTAAACTCTGGAAACATTTCATGTAATTGACCACAACTGAAGCTGCACAGATGTGCTTTTCCATAAACTGGAGAGGCTCTTTGGTCAGGGAAAGGTGGGTTTTCAGTCACACTAGCAGTGCAGTGGAGGAGGAGTGCTGCATGGAAGGAGCAAGGAAGGAGTCTCCTGCAAACTCCGTAGCTGGAGGCTGCCCAGCTTCCCTCCTGTTACAGCCAGCTATTAAAATATACTCAGTGAAACTCCTAGTGCACTTTTTCAGACCTGTGTGAGTCAAGTTTGACTCAGATGATTTTCTCAGAGTCCTTTACTCCTTCTTCTTGCCTTTCCTAACCAGAAAGGGGATATGGCAGTTGAATGTAACAGCTAAAGCTACGTTTTCTGTACAGCGCAGCTCAGCAATTAGAAGATTATTCTTGGCTTTACCCCCTGCAATTTTTAAGTCTCTCATTCCTGCTGTCTCTACAGATTCGGGCTTCCCAGTTCAACTTCCCTTCTTCTCATGCCGTCTGTCACAACAGACCCTTCCTCAGAGGCCAGAGAAAAGGTCCCCCTGCCAAAGGGAACCACAGCTTACAGCCCTCTGACTGCTCTCAGAGTAAGCCTCTGGCAGGCCAAACACTAATTCTTTCTGAAGGGGTGAATATTAAGAAAAGTTTTTGTAATAGATAATTACTCCCAAAACTTTACTCAAAGTCCCACAATAAAGCCCAGGACCAGCATATTCTAATAGTCTTATTTATCCCATTCTTTCACATAAACTTCTTCCCTACACAGGCTTGCCCTTCATTACTGGAAATAAACTGCACCCAAACCTCAGCAAGGTATTTTTGTGGGTTTTTTTCCTGTGGCTAAGACACCCACATGTATTTTTGTTTAAAATAAAATAAACTGGTATTATTCAAAGGGAGGTAAAAATAGAGCTCAGAGAGGACTCTCATTGACTGGTCCTCAAACAAGGCTCCTCCTGTGCAGCACATCAAGGCTATTTCAAGAAGCACCTCCCATTTTTCACCCCAGTCAAAGTGTGTCAGCTTAAGAAGCCAAAGAAAGAAATGGTTACTTAAGGGCAAGTGCAAATACCTTGAAGGGGTGGGAGGGAGCCAGGGTTGGGTTAACAGGTTGCTCACCGCACAGGGTATGGAGAGGCATGCATGCACACAGCAGTTGCTGAGCCACAGATAATCCTGCCCCTCCCTGTGCCAGGCTCAGCATCTCCAGTGGGAGCACAAGCATCTCAGGGAGAAACTGCTTCGGTCCCTCACTGCAGGCCTTGAATGTGGTCATTAGCTCATGCACACGTTCGCACTCTTGGGGTAGCAACACTCAACATTTTCCCCTCTGGCATCCACGGAGAGAGATTAACTCTCCTGCATTTCATTAGCCAAGAGTGCTAAGTAATCCACCAATTTGTGGAAAGAGTAAAAGCACTGAGGTTAATGTATTTGGTGAGGCTCTGTTGAATGGTTTGGGATATTTTGTTTCAGTATAGCATACGGAAAGCAGCTGTCACCTTGATTATAGTGCCCTCGGTAATCTGACACTTCAGCTAGTCCCAACTTCAGACGGCTCCCTCTCCACTTGAGAGAACACAGTCACTGATCACTTAAACAGACAAATGGTGATTTGCACAAAATAAATTTTGAAGCGAGGCTGTAGATCAGAGGAGGAGCAATTTGCACCCATCACTACCATCCTTCCGCAGTCAGAAAAGGAGAACACAGAAGTCTTCCAAGAAAATCCAAAGAACAGAGAGAAATGCCAAGCTGCAACGTTTGGCTCCACACACTCACTTTCCAAAAAGCAAAGGGGATGAGGGATGCAGTGCTCAAATCATCCATGTCTGCTTAAACGCTTGGTTTGCGTGCTCCAGAGCTGTCAGACACAGCTGATGAGTCAAAGATGGAATTAGCATCCCTGATACAGCAACTCTCTTCCAGCCCAAACCAGTCACCTCCAGGCTTTTCCTTTAATTAAGGTCTGGCCAAGACATGTCAGCAGTCCAGCATCCCCTTCCTGCCAACAGCTCTGCCAATACTTTGGTCACTCACAACCAGCTCCTCCCCACTCCCTCTTTTTCACTGCTGCGAGCTGAGTGAGCAGAAGGATTCCTGAGAGTGGGCAAAGGCCAGAGCTGGCCTGGTTTTTCATCTACCTTTTCTTCTGCTCTTGGATCTTGTACTTGCAACATGAGACTGAACAGCAGTGCCAATGCTAACAGTTACCTTTTGTGCCTGATAGCACAAAAGCAGCAGGAGGGAAAGAAAAAAAATCAGTCTAATGAGGTTGGAAGCACAAGAGATTGCAAAAAAGAGCAAATAAATAACTTAAGGTATAAATTACAATTAAGTGCATTATAGTTACCATGTACTGTGCAGTATTGCTCAGAAATATTACCAGCACAAATTAAAACACACTGAACAAAAAGCAACATTTCTGGTAGGAAACTGGTAGTCTTACACCACCACTGTGGTGATAATGGCATGAGAAATTGTACGAGTGACAGGTCAGAGAGAATTTAAAAGCTTTCAGTTTGTGTTGCTTTGTTTGTTTTTATCTTCTGATAAAAACAGTCTACACCAATACAGACAATAACACAGAGCACTACCCATCCCTGCAGTACATTCTACTTTGCCACTGTTGAAAAATAAACTTGTTTTCTCCCCATTTTCTTTTGAAGACAAAAGTCCATTAAGACGGCTTACATCTGCTTTGATTTATCCTGAGAAAAGTTGGAGCACTTATGCTGTATGCTTTAACTGATAAATGTACATAGCTACATGGACAATGCCTTATAATTTAATGATTTATTTCCCTTGAAAAGAAAGCAAACTTTTATTTATAAGCTGCTTTACATTTCAGAGGTTTTCACTAAAATAGAAGTTCAGCATAATACGAAGCCTTTTCTCACAGGTACAGAGCCAGCACTGAACTTCACTTAATCACAAAGAAGATCCAGCAAATAAAAAGAAGTCTTAAGGAAAGCTAACTGACAGCTGCAAAACACAGGAGGACATGTCTCTGATAAACCGAACGTCTCTTCTGTTAAGCTGAGTACTATATTTACCACCTGGCCTGCAAGGGCTGCTTTTATTCAAAAGCTCTGCAGTAAAATATATGCACATGTAGAGGATGAAGACTTTATCATTGGAACCTTCTGCAAGAAATTAGGGGAACGAGAAAGACTCACACACTTCCGCAGCAAAATTAGGTCAGGACGCCTTTGAACAGCTCCATTTGAAGGCTGTGCCAGACTTCAGATCAAATACCTTTTAGTGCACTAGACCCAACGGCTTAGCAGATGAACTTCTATACTGCTCATAATTATTACTGGTATTATGCATTGCTGCTTCCCTCTCCACCTGTGGATAATTATAAATAGCCTAGATTTTCCAGTCCCTGACATATGCTACTTGGTTAATAGCACTTCCAAAACCTATCCTTTATAGCCACAGGTCACACATTTCGACTATGACAGCCACCTAACTCCACAGAGATCGCTGGATCATGACTTGCCCCACACATGCTCTTATCTAAATGCTCCCTGAATATACAGATATGGCTCAATGGCATTAGTATCACAGTAATTAAGGATGTAAGCTGTAAAGTGCCAAGTTGGTGATTCAAATGCAAACCTGCCTCTGCCCTCCTGTGCCTAGGTACAGCCCTGGACTGTGCAACCAGGGAACATCCCTGCCCATGGCTCCATCACCTCCTAATGGGGCTGGTGCTCTCCTCCATGCCAGCTCTTGCTCTTGATGGCCCTCAGGGTTATCCCCAAATAAAACACATCCAGTTGCCAAGGGAGGGCAAAGGCCTAGAAAATGCCCCCAGATATATAAGGCAGTTCATTATACACCTCTTCCCTGCTCAGCTTTACTGTTCACACCATGAGGAATGGGCAAGAAGGCCCACCAGTCCCATATCCATGTTTGTGCAAATTTTCATTAATAAATCAATCTGCAAATAACCTACAACAATGCCCAAATCTCAACACTATTTCATCAAATCATTCAGAATTTTAAGTCATTAAAAATTCAGACTTTTCCTGGAGTTTTTTAAGCTCTTAAAATTGACAGCTGAAGTCACTCTAGCAAGCTTGGTCCTTGGGAGGGTTGTTAAGATACACTGAAACAACCTACTCCAGTTTCCTACTGCTCCTTGTTTTGCTCTCCTGTTAGGTGACACTACTAATTGTACAGCTGCTACAGCTAGCTGCCAGAGACTGCTCTAAGGAGGTTTTCCAATTAGATTAGCTGAATTGAATAACGAGAGAGAGAGAGAGATTAGCTTTTTCTACGCATCTCTAGGAAGCCACAGAGAAATCCCCAAAAATACTCTTGCTAATCCTCCCTCAGGACCCCTCATCTCTGATCACAAATACAAAATGCCATGTGAGTGACTTTACTATGTGGGAACTGTGCCAGCTCTGACTATCTCTACAGCAACAACCTCCATGACAAGGGATCCTATCTACTTTTTTGAAGACTGTCAGTGTCTGCCAGAAGCTCTCTCCTTAGTCCTCATCAGGTTCCTCAAACTAAATACATTTACCCGTGTAAACCAGAGCAGGCAAGCCTCAAATGTTAGGTGAAACAACAAGAAACGGCAAAGAAGCATCACAGAGATTCCTATCTGTACATTTTAGAACTACCACATTTTTTTCCCTAAAGTAAGGTTTGGGTTTCTTTGTCAAAACCTAAAGCTTCCAAATTCTTTCAGTGTAGATAGAAAAGGTCAGAGGAAAAACCTCAAAATTACATACTGACTGGCACATGAAGTCAGTAGTATCACAAAGTATTCACAAACCCAGAAGACTTTAACCCACAGACAATATTCACGGTTCTCAAAAAAAGTGTAGGAAAATCCACATCACTATGAAGTTTATGCCACCAGAAGAGAGCTACATCAAGATGCCAGATCTTGATTAAATAGGTTAAATAGGAGAGAGATGGTCAAACAATATCAGTGTAAGCACAAAACCCAAACCACCTAAGGGCAGAATAAACTTTTCAGGCTGTGAATTATTGTAAGAACAAAAACAAAAGAAAAGAAAGGTAATTTCCCTTTTCTAATGTCCTACAGTTGCAAAACAGGCAAGAAACAGCATTTTCATCACAGCAACACTGTTAAGAGTACTGTCTCAAACCATTTTGGTTCAAATGCTCCGTGTTACCAGGAGCTCAGAAGTTCCCTCCACCAGAAAGCCCCAATGGCATAGGCACACGACTGCCTCTCCACCACAGCAGAAAGGCCATTTATTACTGAGCCTGAGCCCCACCAAAGGCAAAGAGATCCTCTTTGCAGACACAGCCCTGCTCTTCAGCAGGGCTTGGACGGTTGGGCTAAACAGCACCAGAGAAAAATATACACAACAGGCACAGCATGACTGGAGACAATGAGGCAACCCAACTTCAAGGCCCTGTCTCCTCCAGCACCTGGAAGCTTTGAGGAGGTAGGTCTGTTTTTAACAGGTGGTCAGGGAACCTGCTTTTCTCACCCTCAAACCCTGCACAGTCAGACCATCAAGCAATATTGAGATGCCAAAACATTATCCAAACATGAATTGTGAGTTTCATTATTTAAGGCTGTTAAATGGGGTATCTCTTTATAGTCAGTTACCAGACTTGTTCCTCTGCCAACACCTTCGTGCCATTCCTCCCCTCTGCACACCAATGGATGCTGAGCTGCTCCACAGGAAGGACCACAGCCCCTACCAGATTGGCAAAAACTACCTCGTGGTTTGCCAGAGGGCTTTGTCACTGCCAAACTCTCTGGAAATTTCTGGAGACATCTGTCATGCTTCTATACAGCAGACAGACATGTCCCCTGAAGTGTTTTGGTCAAAAGCCATAAAAAGGCAAATTCAATTGCAACACAGACAGATAATTTCTGCTGAGCCAGGGG
This sequence comes from Notiomystis cincta, assembly GCA_013398075.1. Taxonomy (NCBI): domain Eukaryota; kingdom Metazoa; phylum Chordata; class Aves; order Passeriformes; family Notiomystidae; genus Notiomystis; species Notiomystis cincta. Next base: position 127,947 of record VZRX01005380.1, on the reverse strand, counting down.
TCCATTCAGGTCACAGCAGCTCTGGTGGGACCTCCCAGCCCGGTAAGGTCAGGTACAGACCTATGCTAATCACTATTCCCAGTTTTTCTCCTTAGGCCCATTTTTTACCAACTCATTCACATTTTGCAGTGATGACCATGCCTGTCCCCTTACCAGGGCTTTGAGGGCAGAGAAAAGGCTGTGCTGGAAAATCAAACCAAAAGCAACTACAGGAGCTATTGAGGATCAATCAAATCATGTGTATGGGGGAACATTTATGAAACTGCTGTATTAAATTACAAGTGAAGAAACAAGGAAAAAACCAAACCAATTGAAAAGAACACCTTCTGTTTAAGGCTTTTTTTCCTGGTAAGTAAGGTCAGAGAGGCGGCTCCTTCCACACTAATTCAGGCCAAGAAAATTATTAACACAATTTTGAGAGAAATTTTGTTCTGTTTATTTAACTGGGAAGTATGTTCTGTGGGACATTTCATGACACTTGAAAGACACACACACAATAGTATAAAAAAATTAAAATGTATGTAAAATAGAGCTCTATATAGAATAAAGTTCCATATAAAACACATACACACACAAAGTTTCAAAGACCTTCCAAGCTATAACTGCAACAGTTGGAGAGAGGGCAGTGCTGAATGCTCTGTGGAAGACAGTCTCTGTGAACACATAATTTCAAAGGTACCCCAAGAGGTTTCATTTCATGACATTTTAGATGTCACATTAAAAAAAAAAAATCAGCCTTCATGGATGAGAAATAATCAAAGAGCACATGTCTGGAAAATCATAAACAGTTTACCAAAGACAAATATTTAGAATATATACACAGAACTTCAATAACTCTTCCTGTCTATCCGCAGGATTAGCCATTTTTCTTGTTCTACCATGGAGAAGGAGATTTGTGAGTTGTAGATGCTACAGACACTTAAGCTACTTAATTATTCTAAAGCAATAATCTTCTAACTTCAGATGCTGCCTCAGCAGCTCCTGAGAACTTCACACCTTCTCTCAGTGGCATTTACACAAGCCCCTAACCAACACAACCAAATTTCACACACGCTGTTCATGGATGCTCCTTCTCCTTGCTGGACAAACACTTTCCTTTGTGCTTGCACTGCCACCAATGGCAAGTACCAACTGCCTCTAAGCTCCCAAGTAGGAGAAGATTCAGTCCCACAAACAGCACAGGACCTGAAGGTTTTTGCAATCTGCCTTCCCCAAAAATCCTCAGAATCTTGCTTCTCAGCAGCATTATCTTATGCACATCCTTGCTGCAGGAATTATACATTATTATTATTATTATTATTATTATTATTAATATTTATAAGACTATGACATATCTATTTTTACTTATGCAATGTCACAAATTTATATTCAACAGAAGCTCAATTTCTGGCCATCCCAAAGATGGTGTGTTTCCATTACTTTGAACTACCTTCACCTTTCCACTTTGCTTCCCTTGCAGGTTTTCATTTTAAATAATAAGAACACCATTATTGTCACACCTCAGTGACTCTGTATTTCAACGTGGAACTGCACTTGAAAAGGATTTGAATGGAAAGGCCCTGTGGATGCTTTCACCTGGTAATCAGTTTAAGTGACACACTGATTCTGGAATCTCCACATCCAGCGTGAGCACGAATAACCAACCTGGGAAAAGAAGAATCCTTTTCCTGGACATCTCTCACCACTGCAGCCTGCAACATACACCATGTATTCAACCCCATTTCTAGCCTCCCCCTGCAAACCCCAGTCCAAAAAGCAAACAGAACTCAGCTCCTAAAGCCAAAAGATATCAAGTGCCTGGGGCTTAGCTGTGCCCTCCAGGTACTGTGTCCAGCCAGCTATTCCTGCAGATACTGAAGAATCAACACAGCTGGAATTAATGCAGCTCAGCCCAGAGAAAGAGGAAAGCTTGCTTCTACTTGTATAATTAATGGATGGACAGAAGCAGACATACCAGAAAGGATCCGGTCGAAGGTGGGAGAGGGAAGACCTGGTTAGGTCATTCACATGGCAGCAAGTATGATACATTTTTTGTTCTCTTTTGAAACATCCTTAGTCTTGAGGCTACTGGTCATGCACCCAACTGCTCCCTGGGAAGTACTTCATCTCCCAGGCTATATTGCTTTAGCAGCACTCTTTTCTACAGCTCTGTGGGAATCAGTCCTCTCAGTCCACACAGACAATCACACTTCTGAAAAACACTTCAAATAACAGGGATGGGTCACTTCACACTGATCTGAAAGGTGACAAGTGACTTCCATTGGTGTGGAAGCACCTCTAGAGAAAATTATGCTTTATTATGGTTAATCAAACAGGAACAAAACATGTCTGACAACATAATATTAAAATACAGACAATATATTCTGGTTGTTAACCACAATGCTGGCTTCTGAACATTTTGATTCTGTTAGTGTGTATACCACAGGCTGTTTGACCTTCTCCAAGTCCCTTTGTCTCCTTACTATTAATAAAAGTACAATGTATTTATCATCATGCTCACAACTCAAACACAGCCAAACAGGTTTTTATTTGAACTTTCCCAAATCAATTCACCTTGGGAACAAAACAATTTAGCTTAGAAGGGAGATTTCTGAAGAAGTTGTTTATATATAAACTAAAAATAGTGATTTCAGATGGAGCATCCAGCTCAGGCTCCAGTTAAGCACAGCTTATATATACTACACTCCAATAGCCTATCTACAGACAAGGCCAATTTCTGCAGATTCATCACTGCCCTATTAGTCATTATTTCACTTTAAATGAAACCCCTGCTTGAGACATCACCAAAAATAATTTGCTCAGCGCAAATGCACTTGTTGCAAATGGTTGTTAAATGCTACATTTTCTCCGACTGCAATCAGTATTCCAGTACTTCTGAGGATTGCATGTATTCTGTATTTCTGCCTAAATATCTAGTATGCTTTTGAAAGCATCCCCCAGGGCTGAGCTAATCAAGAAAACAACATACATACAGAGAACTGTCATTATTAGAGGGTCAAATACTAATGCAGTCTGTACTCAAGAGATTGCAAATTATACTTCAATGTGAGCAGGAAAAATCATGTTCCCAAATCACTGAATAGTGTCATGTAACCTACAAATAAATTACAAGTCCTGAAAAGATTATAGATAGCAATTTATTACCATCTTGTAAGCATGAACTGAAGATAACCAAACAACAAGCTGTTCACAGAACAGCCTCCAGTAATTCTCTCATGCTTCCTACAACACCGACTGCGAAGTGACTTGAACGTGGACCAAATCACTCGCTCATGACTTGCGCGTCCTCTCTCAAATGCGGCGGCACAGAGAGCATCTTTGTGACTCACATTCAAGTAAGGTCTTACACGAGGCCCCAAATAAGCTTGCCAATCTCAAACACAACATTTATGTTAAAAATCATAGTCTGTCAAATCTGTTCAGAAGACAAAAGAGCGCTTCTCCATAACTAGACAAGAGCTCTTTGTTCAGCCGTTGAGCCTTCCTAAAGCCTGCAGTTCTTTGCCATAAGCAAGATGTTGAAACTGCTCAATGGCAAAAGTCAACTTGGTGAGAAAATGTAATTAATAAATGCCACCCTCTGCTCAACATTTTATAAAGATAACTCCCCATAAAGAGCAGTGCAAATGGAGAGCTCTGCAAATGACTGGCTCCTCTGCAAGCTCTTCTCCAACCTCAGGACACCCTGCCAAAATACCATGTTCCCCACTGAGGAGGGCAGGTAGCTCTGCACCAGTCCCCCTCCCAGAAGCATTAGATCATGGCTGTGTGTTTGACATGCAACTTCTCATAACTTGCATTTCTACTAGTCAAGAAATTAGGCCTTTATCTGAGATTACACTTCATCCTGAGATTACACTTCATTTAGGACTATGGAGACTTAAATCCACCATATCTCCAAGCAAATGCCAGACTTACTGCACATCTCCAAAGTCCACCATCTCTACTCCATTAGCTGCAGTAACTGTCTCGAACCTATCACAGAGGAGTTATCTGCCCAAGAACCACAATCCCACCACCCAACTTCAAACCCTAAGATATTTGTCCTGACTTGTTCCTGAAGATGATGCTCTCATCTACTTCCTTGATAAGGATCTAGGAAAAAATGCCGAGGAAATACCTCTGCACTTTAGGCCTAAATATTAAGCCAGTTCCAATGCAGACCTCAGGGCTAAGATACTAAAAAGAGGAACTTCAGTGTTTGATCTTGGGTCAGGATTCATCTGTTCTTTAATTTTTAAAGGATAATCTAACTTGAGAAGGAAATCCATTTCCAGAAAGTGGCTCCTGAGAACATTCATCTAAGGGGTGGCTGTAATATCCAAGACTGGTGGCAAGCCCCAGAGCTCTCCAGAATTTCCAGTGCATGGCAGTGCAGGCAGCTGCTGGATGGCAGAACCCAAAAGTTCAGTCAGAGCAAGGGAAGCAGCCATGGCAGATTCCAGGTGTTGTCAAACCACAAAAAGCAGTGGATGAACATTTATTAATTCTACAGTGAGAAAAAAAAAGTACATGTGAATTGGAGGTGGGTAGAAGTAAATCAAGACTGAAAAGGCTTCCTCTTTTCTTTGGAACTTATTTGACAAGCCAAAGTTAACACACATAGGAAAGACACACACAGCATATAAATCTAAATACCAGCTACCTCTTCAGCCCTTCTTCTCCTCTAATTACTATCTCTGAAGTCTAAGTGCCTTTTTCAAAAAAACATTCCTCCTCTCCAACACACCATCAATTTTCCAAATTCCAAAACCAAAGTAACCATTAGAAACAAATGTAGGAAAATTACAGCACCATGCTTCTCAAATGCTAAATACTTCTGAAAAACATACCAAACACTACCCTTCAAAGATTACATTTATGTCAACAACTCAGCAGTCAGATGCTTACACAAGAAACAGAAGACCACTCAGGTGATGCCCCAACACTGTTTCACTGAAGTCCCACACACATGTACTGATGATGTGAAGCAGTCTCCAGACTCTAGAAGCTTCCCGGGGAGAGATGGAATTAACCTTCTGTGAGGAGAGCAGCACCATGTAACACTGCAGCATGCAGCACAACCTGCTAGCCAGCAAAGTTTCTCAGTGTGCACTTGGGCATGCAGAGAGGATCAGACTGTCACACAAGCTCTGGAAAACCATTCGTCCCACTGCTGCAAACTAGAACGAAACGGAAAGGTTTATCAGCCTCTTCCGAATGGGAGCTGACAACTACAGCTGGATACTTGGCACTGCTCTCTGGTGCTATTAAAATCAGCAAAAGCTGACTCCCAACATCATCAGGACTGGGCTCAACCTTTTAAAAGGCACATCAGGCCTCTCAGTCACAGAGTTTCCCTTTTCTTTCCAGCAGTTTCATGTCACTGTCTTTCTCTCTCTTATAAGCAAACCAAGAAACTTTCAAGGTAGCTAGAAAACACATTTTTTGCCATTCAGCCAAGCCTGGGTGAATCCCCTGTGCCATTCCAGACCCACACAGGTTACCAGACCCCACTGTAATCTGATGTTTCACTGCACTGACAGCAGCAAAGCACTCCACAAGCCGGAGCTGCAGTCCACCAGCTCTGGTGTGGGCAACACTTGCCACCGTTGTGCAGGCTGGCACCAGCAGGTCGGGCTCCCTCTCATCCTCTCCTCTCACCCTCTCCATCCCAGCCCCGTGCTGAAGCAGCTGCTGCCCCGGGGTGCTGGCATGGCACAGCAGAGCACAGCTGCGGTGCGACAGCCCAGGGCGTCGCGGCACACAAGGCACACACACCCAGCAGCGACAAACCACTGCCGTGGGCCAGCGGCAGCTCTCGCTGCCAGGACATTCTTAACACACTGCTAACATCTACCTGGCACACCCCGATAGGAGTGTTCCTTGGTTATGTGGACCAAACACAGGCAACTCGTTGCTTTAAGAAACAAAATCTGCTGCAGCTTCCCCCTCCTCTGCTTAGAAGACTCATGGATAATTTACTTCATCAGAAACGAGACTTTTACCTCATGGTTTTGCCTAGATAATGATAATAAATAGCAGAATCTAAAATCAAGACAAGAAATTTAGAGCAAAATCCACTTGACAGTGCTCTGGAGAGCTAGGAAGGTTTTTTTAAGCATCCATATAGAATTCCTCTTATGTCAAGGACAGACTTCTGCAGAGAAGACAGATTTGGCATCTGTCTTTTCCCAAAGACTGGTCTACAAAATCCTATCTTAAGAGACCATGAAGCTGCTGCCAGACACAGTTAAAGGAAAAAGAAGGGAAGTGAAAAAAAAGGAAAAAGACCAACCTCCTTTTACTTTTCCAGTCCCTCCACAACTTTCTGGCAGCAGTAAGGACACTGCAGCAGAGCCAGGCAGGCTCCCCCCACCTCGCTCTCCCCACTGCCCCCTGAACCACACAGAACCGGATACGCCCCAACAACCCACCTCACACTGCCACAGTGTGTTCATCCTAAGGCAAAAACCCATCAAACTTAATACTTTACTAATTACTGTGGCAGTTTAATAGCTACTCCACCATCAGAGAACTTTGTACTAACAGCGTTTCTATAAAATTAAAGTATATAGTACCTCATTAGTCAAAGGTGTTTCTGCAGCACAGTTATACTTAGCGGAAACAAGGGTCAGTATTCCACCCAACCTTTTTTTAATCGGTCTTTAAGAAAAGTGTTTTGCAACTGTATCCTTAGAAATCCCTAATGATGAGCCAGATTTCATGAAGGCTGTGACTTGGCTAATTTATACAACAGCTAGAGAACTTCAGAAGTTAACCCAAGCTGGTGACATTATTTAGTTCAGTGAAGCGGCTCATTTTAATTGGATTAAATTGTCATGGTTTTTTTTTAATTTCATATCGAAACCTCAATTTGTTATTTCCTAATATTTGCCCGAACACTGCATTACTGTCATTTGCATATCCCTTCCCTCAGACAATTTCAGATCCACAGATGGAAAAGACCAAAACCCTCTGGCCGGCCCTCGCCGGCTCCTGCCGCGAAAGGGTGGGAGCGTTCGCCGGAGAGAGGCTTTCCCAGAGGTACAAATCCCGGCAACAGAGCTAATTGCATTAAGCAGAGGGCCCGGTTAGCGAATACACTGGTGGCGCGGAAAAAGTGTAAACAGCGGCATTATCCCGAGCACCTCGCGGCAAGCCCGTGGGGAAGGCCGGCCGGGAAGGGCAGCAGGCTCGGGCTCCGCGGAGCCGGGACCGGCCGGGAGGCGCGCAGGGCGTTATGTCTGAGGGGAGGTCCCGAGCCGCGCAGCCGAGGGTAGCTGCTGCCTTTTTTCTCTTTTTAGCAACGGGCCGTGAGGGGTGGATTTTGCAAGGGACGCTCCCGCCTCACCGCCCGCGAAGCCGGGG
>VZRX01005380.1:90290-120043 GCA_013398075.1 Notiomystis cincta | reverse complement strand
TCCTCCTCCTCCTCCTCCGCCCTGGTCTCCCCTCTCTCGTCCTCCCCCCCAGTGGAAAACATGAGCAGCGCCGCGGACCGGCTGAGAGAGGGCTGGCCCCGTAAGAAAGCGGGGACGTGGAAAGGCTCCCCCTTCGCGAGAGAAACCTGGCCGCGTGTTTTTAGCGCTGCGCTGCCGGGGTTCGCACCGCTGCTCCGCCACCGTCCCCGGTGAGCCTCGGTGGCAGCTTCAAGTATCGGAAAGAAAGCAAAATGGAGGGGTCAGAAATCACGGGAAGCGGGGCTATCCCGAAAACGCCAGCTCACTGTGAATCCTCACTTAGCTTTTTGCCTCAGAATTCATTTTTTTTAGACTTTTCGCCCTCAAGAAGAAGACTAGAAACTTTTAAGGGTGAGGGGCGGCGAAGTAAGAGAGGGCTGTGATTTGTAGCTAGTTACATGGATCCAGAAGCTATGTCTTCAAAGTAAATATTGCAGGAATTGACAGCACCAAGAATGTATTCTCCAGAAGCCAAAACAAGAAGTCTTGCTACGACTAGTCCATGGTATTTCTCAACTGGGGAAAATGGTGCTTTTGCAGAGTTTAGGAGCCTCAGTCCGATCCACTTGTCTATGCCAGCATGTTTCCACCACCGAACGTGTACATACATGACATCAGTCATTGGACATGGGAAAGGAGCAATAACCAGGGAAGAAAAATATATCAGTCTCACTTGCAAACTACGACTGGTGATTTAAGTCAGGAGGCAGCAAACAGCGTTTTATAGTCTGAATCAAATGGTCACAAGGACCATAATGGTCTCTTTTGTTTGAGCAAAATGTATCCCTCTCCGAGGACCCGGGCCCAGAGAGGGCAAGAAGAGCCCACGGAGATACCTGGGGAGATGTTTTTTCTCAGGCAGATGTTTTTCCATGCCCTTCACTCTGCTTACCCTGTGCTCTGTGAAGGACTTCGGCCAATGGGTTGTGTTGAGATCCCAGCTGCCTCCAGTTCCTGATCTGGTTGCCTTCCTATCAAAACAGACATGCCATGTAAGAAAATAAAATAATCTGGCACAAGCAATCTCTCACCCCACTCATCCCTTTCCCAGTCTCTCCCAGGCAAACATCCCTGGCGATCCCTGTGCGGTGTGGGTGCTGTGGCTGAGTCTGTGCCGGGAAACAGCAGGACCCTTGTCCTCAGAGGAGTGGCTGACCATGCCTGCATTGCTCCTCCTGCGTGCGACCCGCTCCCAGGAACACGATACCTCTCAACAGTTACCACACTTGCTATTTCTAGATCCACCTTCTGGACGTGCCATGTCACTGATTTTTAGGCTGCATTCCCCACTGAAATCCTACCAGATTTTCAGTGGTCTGCTCCTTGTTGGTGTCACACACACATTATTTAATGTATTCCTTATACTAAATGGATTGTTTAATATAATCTTTCTCCTTCAAAGTATGTTGCAAATACTTAAGACTTAATTCTTCGTATCTTCCTTTCTAGGCAGCAGGATTTCAATTCAACTAAGCAACAATTTCAGCACTGTTTGATGTGAGTGAGTGAAGTACAGTGAAGCAAAGGGAGTAAAACTCTGGGCAAAATCTGTAAGACCTCGCATAGGCATGGGGTCTTACAGGCAGCCCAGGCTGCAGGGAGGGGAGAGATGAAGAGGGTGCAACTTGCCCCCAGTCAAGGCAGACACCAGAAAAAACATTCCTTAACAGCAGGAAAACAGAACGCTACATTAGAAACAAATAACATAAAAGAGCAAAAGGGAAGACAGAGATGCTGCATACAGGAAACATCCTAAGAGTTGCTGGGCACCAAGGGGCAGGTGATTTACTACATCAGGGTATTTTTCTTAGCATTCTTTAACATTTTTTAGCATTCTTTAACAGGCATGTCTTTTAACGTACAAACCAAGCTCAGCTTTACCTCCGTGTTACAATCCATGATTATCAGGGTTTTACATACTTGACAGAATCTATCAAGGATCAAAATATCATCTGTGATAAGTGAAGAGAAGGCCTTCCTCAGGCAAAGATGATGGCAGCAAGTGGGCTCCTCATGGACCACCAGTGTACTTATGGGCAGTGCCCTTGAAGGATCTGGGGCTAATACCTGCAAAACCTCCAAGTCCTTAAGCCTCTCTGGGAACAATATCTGATGCCAAACATGAAGATAGACACACACACATTAATGCTAGAAGGAGCAGAACTAATGACCAGAAGCCAGGCAGATGATTTGAAAAGATAGAGATGAGCATGAGGATTAAAAAATAGAGAACAAATAACCCTTGTCGTTCACAGAAATAACAAAATATTGTCTTATGTGCCACTTACTCTGTCCCCACTCTCCTGAGTCTTCTGTACAGCACTAAGAGCATTTCCACATGTGGTCCCATGGAGAAGCAGCTGCAGGCCTGGGCATTTCTTACACAGACTGTCAGGCAATGTTCACTGTGTTGTCTTTGTGTCACCCTGGGTCCCCCCAGCCCTCCAGTGGACACAGGCCACTCAATCACCACACCCACATTGAGTCAAACCAGGCAGGAGTGGGATTCAGGTGGGATTAAGAGACAAATTTCACCAAAGGCCATTTTTTTTTTCAATATGTGTTATATGCTGGAGGGATGCAAGAGGACCTCAAGTGTAACATGTGCTGTGTGATTATCGACTACAGAAAAGACCCAGATGTCCACCAAATTTGAAAATTCAGTCTCCTAAGGGGTGAGATACTGGAATTTTAGGGAAGAGTCATGGTTAGAAATACATGGGAGCTGTGCAAAAAGCAAGTTGGGAGATCTTGGGGAAAAGTTTTCCATCCTATGGCTGCCAAGACACCGTTAAGGATAAATGTGCCTCACAATTTTTTGAGTGCTTCCCAATCATTCAGTTTTGCATGGCCAATCCTGCAGGTGACTTGCACAACCAGCAGGGCTAAGGAAAGAGATCTGCATGGAGAGGAGAGTTCCTAATCATGCCATTTTCTCCATTAAGATTTGTTCAGTAATACAAGTTATGGTTGAGAATTCTTGACTCAAATCACAACCCTGAGCCTCACACTGCAGTGGGTGACAAGGTGGTGTTGGCCAGAGCTGTTTTGTTATGACTGATGGTTGTATTTGTGCCCAGGATGGGATAGCCTTGGCATCACATTCAAAAATCATAAGAGGTGGCAAATTTTCTCAAATAATTTATTCAAAGAGAGACAAAACCTGTGAAAAGGCAAAAAGCAGCTGACATTACTTCTGTTTGAAGCCATACTGGCAATGAGCTGAAAAAAAACTTGGTAAAATATGTTGGTAGGACAGTTTAAAAAGATTTATTACCACATCCCCAAACTCCCAAATTTTATGCTTCTAATTTAAGAACAATAGAACTGCTCATCTCTTCTATAAAAATGTCTGTAATATTTGTAAGTGCAGTTGTGTTCATTTCTGTAATACAGTCTGAATTCAGGGATGTGACAGGATGGGACTGTTACTCATGAGGCCATTGAACCACAGGAGAGGTGCCAGCAATTTTTGGGAACATGTTAATGAATGATCTTTTCTGCATCAGTTCTTAGCAGTGTAAGTACATGAACATGCCTCTTTCCTCAACAGGCTCTTGTCCTAAAGGTTAGTTCTTCTGAGCATCCTCAAAATACCCTAGGACATGCTTGCTTCTCTTTGATCCAGAGGCCTCTTGCTATGCAGTTTCTGAATCATAGACATATGCAGGTTATTTAATTTTTATTGTATCTACAATTTTGTTTTGGTTAGATACGAAGTACAAAACATGTCTGCACAAAACCAGGCATCCCTGATAGCTGAAACAACAGCACAGCAGGAGCTAAGGGCATTGCTGGGCAGTGCTTGTTGTGTCTGCTGTGATACCACTGGGGCCACACAGCTGGACTGTATGAACTGGGGTTCATAAGGTGCTTTATAATGCTGAGCTTTATATGAATGCAGCAGAAAGTCTGAGCTTGGCCTGCAACAACTGACAACAGAAACATGCAGCTGACAAAATACTTTTTGTTCATTCTTCATGGACAAGTATAGTGGTAGAGAGACATAATAAGAAAATAAAAGGCTGGCATTACGGGCAGAGCACAAGCAGCAGCCTCCAAGGAGATGGTGGGTTGGGTGAAACAGTCCCAAAGTAGCCTGCAAATGGGGCTGGTTTGTGTTTGTCACTGTGCAACAAGAGGAGTGAGTATGGATGCCAAGAGACAGAGATGTGCCCCCGGGCTGGGGGCTTTGCTCCAGTGAGGGGATGCAGAGGGGGATGTGCAGGGCAGCGGGGGGGTCTGGATTGTCTGTGCTCATTGAGAATGGGGTCAGCCAGCTTTCCAGGACAGTTACTTTCAGAAGGTCCCAACCCCTACCTAGAGGGGAATGTCTGAACCAGTCATTCATCCAGATTCAAAGATGGCCTTTGCAACTGGCATTAAAGTCCAGCTTTGGCAGCACTCCTGGAGTAGGGCTCATCTCCTGCTATTCAGCAACTCACTGAATTTTTAAAATTTAAAATACGTGCCCCAAGTGCCTTGCTGATTTAAGAATCTCTTTTCCAGGGGAGATGTCTACCAAGAACCATAAGTAAAGTGAATGACACAATGCTGACAGCTAGAACTACCAAAAAATTATGAAACTTGGCTAAAACCCACTTCTGTCCTGGGTACAGAGGCTTTGTCTTTGGACATAAACTGCTGTAAGAAACTCAGTGTCACTTTGTGCTGGCCTCATGAACAGGGTAAAATTTACCACTCTGACAATTCTAGCCAAGGCTATTGTTTTTTTTTTGTTTTTTTTTTTTTTTTTTTTTTTTTTTTTTTTTTTTTTTTTTTTTTTTTTTTTTTTTTTTTTTTTTTTTTTTTTTTTTGTTTTGTTTTTTTGTTTTTTTGTTTTTTGTTTGTTTTTGTTTTTGTTTTTGTTTTTGTTTTTGTTTTTTTAATTAGGACAAAATGTACCTTTAAAATAGAAAAGACATTTCTTTATCGCTGAAAGTTCCATTTAGAGCCATGGCTCAATATTTGCCTGAGACATTTGCATACCTGAAAATGTCTCATATGTGATGATCTCTGCAAATGAAATGCATTGTTGATTTAGTTTATTATCCCAAAAGATGATATCATGGCTAAGGTTTGTATGCAGTACATCAGGAGAAAAATACAGAAGGGTTGAATTGAAATAGATTTTAATACTGCAAGGTATACTGTTCAAGTTAATGAAAGTCAGACATACATTTGGCTGCTGTTGCTAACTGAATAATACAAGTAATAACAGAGGCATCTTTTCAATTCCTGATGAACATGAGTAATTTCCATTATCTTAAAATGTGTGGGAGTTATGAATTAGAGGTGCAGTGATTGCCCAACACTTTTTCATTATTATATCTTGTTGTCAGTTGCTTATACATTTGCCAAAGTATAATGCATCAAGCTGAAATTTCCTATACTGGGCATCAACCTCCAGCTGACTTCGTTTGTTTCATTTAATTTTTGTTTTGCAAGTTTTATCAAGAACGGTGCATCTATTTCCCAGAGCAAGGTTAGGAGAAAGTATGTTATTTTGTCTATGGTAATCCAAATTCCCTCCAATATTTCCCTGAGAAGATGTTTTACCTCCATGCATGGAAGGAAAGCACAAAAATTTGGCAAAAGAAGTCAACCAAACACCAGAAATTTTCTTTTCAACACATTTGGGAAATTATTCCCAGCTTTGGACCATGTCTAAGCATTACTGTCTTTGCAGTTTGTACATGCTCAGTGGAGACTTGTTAAATTCTGACATGTAAAATTCCCATCTAGGCCAGACATATTCCAGCTCAGAGCCACAGAAATCCTTCTGTGCTTGGTCTCCAAATGAAAGGGCTGGCTGTAGAGTTCCCCTTGGCACTTGTGAGACAAGGTCTGCTGTGTGTGCCTCTGCAGCAAGGGGAAAGAGAGGGGAGTTTGATTTACTCATGGAGGGATAAAGAGAGGGTCAGTGGTTGTAAGGGCTGGAGACAGAAGAGAGGGGTTATAGGAGGGATAAAGGAGGGAGAAGGACAGGGGTGAGGGTGGAGGGAGGCATTGGCACAGAGGGGCAAATGCCAGGACATCAGACCCAGGGTAGGTGATACCCATGGGGGCAGCAAGGGAGGAAAGCAGGGCCATGCAGTGTCTGGGGTGGCTGGGAGGAGAAGGGGAAGGATACAGTCCTGACCAAGACAAGATGATAACTTCCATCATTGAATAACTGTGTTCTCTTCCAGACCCTGAAATTACACTGCCAGACATAAGGCACCATCTTCCTTTGCTGTCAGCAAATGGCAAAGGGAAGATGTCTGTCAGCCCCAACACTCTGCTCTGGCTGATCAGGATAAATAATAGGCTTTTTAGTGAGAGATAATGTTGTCAGTAAGATCCATGCAGCAGTAACATCCATGCAGTATTTCGTTGCAGAAATTTAAGGCTATGGAGACAATAACACATTGTTATTAATATATAATTCCCAACATGTCCCACTTAACTAATTTCTGTTGTCTGGCCCTGGAAATCTGCACCCATATGAGTAATGTTTGCATACATGAAAAAATCACCAGAATTAGCTGATACCACTCATCACCTCCTAACTTATGGGAGTAAACAGATCCTGAAGTGCGTGCCCATTTAATTCACTGAACATGCTAAAGTTAGTCCAGATTTGTGTGTAATTAATGGAAGTATTTTAAAACAGTATCTGATACCTCTTGCCTGCTCCTACTCTATTGTTCAGATATAAATGTATTTTACATAAACATATATTCCAACAGCAAGTGAGCATCTGTCTATGTCGAGCCTTATCACAGCTATCTGGGTTTCTTGCATTTCTGTTTCTCTCTCTGTTGGTGTTGCTTTTACCTTCTCAGGATGGAACTGGATCCAGAGCCAAAAGAATGAGATAAAGATGTGTCCAGGTTATGCATGTTTCAGCATATTTATTCCAATTTCAGGATATACATCCTGTGAGCATCAAAACAAATTAGTCTACAGTACAAGGACAGTCTATGGTCTGGCTGTTTGCAAGAGAAAATGCAGCTGGGCTTTTCGTGCTAGAGAAAAAGCTTCATTTTTCTGCAGCCAGCTTTTATTTTTTTGAGTCTAATTGTAAACTCCTCAGGTATGTAGAAAAGGCTGCTTATTAGGGGTGAAATGAAATAATAACCACTGTCCCTCAGAGCTTGTAGAACAGTGGCCAGGGGAAGTCTGGTACCCACTGAGAAGAACCACCACCTACTGCCATGAGATGGTGCAGTGTGGGGCTTCCCTGGCTGGAGTATCCCTCATTTCGGGTTTCTTAAATCAAAGGGTAGTTAGTACACACATTCTCAATAGTGACCAGCTTTCTAAGATAGTAAAATGGCAATTATACAGGGCTGCTAGCAAAGGATAGGTTCTGAATGAGAGAAAATTAGTTCAAAGCATGTGATTAAATAGTGGTAGGCTTAAGGTCTTAATTCTCATCTCCCCCTGTGTGAGGCAGAAGTAACTCATTTGTAGTCAGTGGAGCTACAGAGATGTAAAACAGCATTGGAGGAGAATCAGGCCATTGTTCTCTGCAAAACTCACTGATAAGACATTAATTACTAAAGAGAAAATGCCATCAAAGTATTTGAAATGCTTTGCAGAATTCAGGAGACAAACTCATTAAGCACTATGTCATACAGGGAATTAGTTCCAAATTTGTGAATGTGGAGAAGGCAAATGCTGCACTACAGATAAATGAAAGACCATCTTGAAAGCCTTCTTCAGAAGACCACTTGCTTTTGGAGTGGGAGCCAACCCCACACATTACATCCAGAGATGTGAAACAATTCCAGATAAAATAAATCACCCTGAACCTTGGTCCATCTCACATACTGAATCCCAGCCAAATGCAGTTGTTTAAGGTTTGTAGAAGTTCACTGGACTCTGTTTCCTGCCCAGCCTGTCTCCCCTTCCTCCCTTCCACTCATAGCTCTCATCTTAGGTCAAGCAAATCTTGGAAGCAGAAAAATTAAACACCAGTCAGACAGCACCATGTGCGGTCTTTCTAACTAAACACCCAGTTAAGTCACAAGAGATCTCTGGGGAAAATCCCACCTCCGAGGATATGATAAAATCTATGGTAAAATTCTCATTTGATCTCTCCAAGGGCAAGATTTTATGCTCATCCTCAGGATAATCCCCAGATAGTTTTTCAGACCCTAATTACTGAGATAGGGTGACCAAGCATTTGAAGATTCTGATGTCTTTTTGAACAAAAGCCCTAAATAGTTAACCCTCAATTAAATCCACCATGGAGGAGATGAAGCATGTTAGTATACAAGAAGGAGCAGCAGAGGAGTTATTAAAATGACCCTGTCACAGGGGTCAGTGCTGTGATCCTAAGCCACCACATGTGCTGTGTCCTGCTGGAGGACCCTGGATGCTGAGGTTCTTAGTCCAGCATCATGGTTGTCTTGAAGGCACATTTTCCCCCCAGGCTATTTGCTCCAGGCATGGGCCAAAGCCCTGTGGCAAGATGCTGGGAGCCAGGCTTCTCAGGGCTGAGTTCCACATCCGGCTGTGTGATGGAACAAGCGAAGCAGGACAAGAAGATGAACTTGTCACGTGAGACAGGGGCAAGGTGAAGATGCCATGGTGTTATGTCCCTAATATGTGACCTGTGTACAGCTCAGTCCTAGGATCTGATGGTTGTCTATGTTCCTGTCATGAGATCTGTGTGGAGGAGAGAGAGAGCCCTTTGGATGTCCCTCATCTCCCAGCTCTTTTTGTCACTGTCCTTCAAACCCAGCCACTCAAAGCAGGAGAAGGTTCCCGCTATGCCATTGGTGTCATTGTGTACTGATCACACTCTGGGACTGGTGGCAGGAGCTCAAAAGGATTATTCACAGTGCCTCAAGCTGCCAAAGAGGCTGTCCACTGCAGAGCAGCAGGAGTGGTTCCCTGGCTCATGGGAGGATGTGTCTGCCAGGACAGCAGTGTCCTCAGCTGCAGGACTTGCCTCGTCATCGCCAGCCGGTCCCGAGCACCTGCAGTTCAAATTTCTGGGTGACAAGAAGCATAACAGGTCATGTCATGGTCAAAGTGGTCGTGAGAACACAATTTCACTCCTCAAAACAGAGATAACTTGTGCATTGGCCAGACACTGCTCCGATTATGTCTCTCAGTGAACGGTGCTGCTGCCTCATGGACATAATTTCCATCTTGAATGGCACAGTGAAACTGTTGCCTTTCCCTTGCACTTTGGGATGGATGCTCTCCCGCCACCAGATAGTTCAGACTTCTCCTACCCCATAGAATCTTTGACTTTCCATGGTTTGGAGCATTTCAGGTGTCAGCCCTGTGGTATAATTCTGGGCAGTAGTGCAGATGCTCAAGGAGATCAAGTCTGACCAAGTGAGTGTAAACAGAGAGGCTCACAGGCAGAGTGCCTGGAGGTGCAAAGTCTTAGACACAATGCAGAGATTGACCCAAAGAGTGTTCAGCTGCACAGTTTGAAGAGAGTAGAGGTGTTGCTTGTCCTGTTACAATGGTAGTGGTAGCTGTGAGCACACTGGTGCCAGTGTTGCTCACTGAGGCAGCATGTGGCCAGGCTGGCTGACTGCAGGTGTTTGAGACTGTGATGGGAAGGGAATGTGTGCCACTGGCTAGAGGGATGTACAGCATGAGGTCCTTCAATGAAGGTAGCTGCTGTCTAGGTGGAGCATGGCTGACCTGGCCCCTGCTGTCTGATTTCCTGAGGCAGTAAGAACATGTGGTCCTGGATCAGGGTAGAACCCAGAGAAGGTGTGAGCTGGAGAAACCACCCAGGGATTCTGGGAAGGACCAGAATATATCAAAGGCTTAGACACAGCCACAATGGGCTTAATTTAACAAGTGGATGAACTGCAAGCACTGCCAGGAGCAGCCAATCATCACACTAGCATGCAGCTCCAAGGCTAGACAGGAGAGTGTCTTTATCCAACAACAGGTCACAGATCAAGGAGACATAGTAGAAAGTGTGTCTTTTTTTGTGGGTGATATATTTGAATCCAAATCTACATGGAACCTATTTTAATAGTAAATTTATACTAAATTGAGGAAAATCTGAGAGATACCCTTTTTTGTTCTTGCAAAAGTATCTTTTCAAAACAAGCCAAAAAGTGGATTAATAATATGGAATAAAAAAGAATTAAAACAGCAAATGTCAAAGTCATGGCTGTGCTGCTGCAGTGTCTCATCACTGGGCATCAGCTTGCTGGAACTGTGTCCGTTCCAGTGTATTGTTAAAACACTGCATTGGGAACAGTAATTAAACAGATTCTGATGATGGTTTTTAACGCATGCCAGCTGGCTCCCAGCCAGTGTCGAAGCAGAAACATTGTGGAAACTCATGGTCAATGATGACTTTGATCTTTGAAGGGCTTTGTAGTTGTGGAAGGAAATGGGAGGATAGGAGGGAGGGAGAAGGATGCAAGCAGTAGGGAGAAAAAAGACTGATATGCATTGGAGTGGGAATTGTCACCTTGACAAAGGCAGTGGGTGCTTTCTTCTTTCCCCTCTTTCTTTACATGGGGTAGTAGGCACAGTCATAAACTTTATGGTAAAGACTCCTGTTAGTTCATGGCAACTCATATGAGCAACAGAAGTCCCTTGAATATTCCCACATGTGTGTCTTTGGGATTGCTCTGAGTGCCTTCCTCTGCACACTGGCTTGCAGTGGCAGGCTCTGCCAGCACATTAATTTGCAGTGGACACTGCAGTGCTGGAATCCTTTAGGACAGGATCCAGAACAAAGATGAAAAAGAACTCTTCTGCAGCCAGGAAAATCATAAACACACACACTATTCAAAGTATCTGCTTAGACATTGCCTGAAATGCAAGGAGGAGCATTGCTTCTGTCCCACAAGGTTTAGCTGTTTCATGAATGAGGAACAGGGATAATGGACAGCCACATCTGGGATGAACAAGCACAGGGATGTTTCTACAGTTCCAACCAGTTAGTTGAAATTTGGTATGACTTTCCCATGTTAACAGCAATAGGCACCAAGGAGGAGAATCATATTGTCATTTTAAAGCCTTAGAGACTTAAAGAGGTGGAGGATGTTGCTGATTTTCAGGTGTAATGCCAGCTGTGACTTGGTCAGAAATGAGCCCATGTTCCCATGCTGTTCTGGAGGGTTCTGAATACTGGTGTGGTCTCTCTAAAGTAAACCTCACTTCTGAGATCACAGGTGCTTTCACTCTATTGCTCTTAGGAAATTCTTTACAGAGGTAGGATTTGCTTGACAGTACAAGATGCTTCTATAGAACCCCAGGAAAGCTGGAAAAACATGCAAATATCTTCACATTGAAAAAAAAATCTATTTGCCTTCCAAATTGTTCGCTAATGTTAGATGATGACACTTATGATTTTTCTTTCTTTCTTGTTTTCCATAGTGAACAACATTTTAAATTCATTAAATCCTGACCCTGGAAGGACACTTTTAGCAGCCGCAGGGTTTTGGTGCTACTCCTAAGAATTTCAAAGAATAAAGTCCTTAATGAGTTCTCCTGTGCTTTTGCACACACAAAAGATGTTGTCAGTGAGAATAACCTTTATTTTAGTTCAAGGGCTCTACCAGATAACTGAGTTAAGTAACTAACCTTGCATCAGCTGAGCTCCTAAAGGCGTCAATACTCATTTATGTGCACTCCTCACCTGCTTTAATTGCAAGGTGAGGCAGCTCAGCATGAACTCTTGTGGGAGCATTTTAAACTAAAACATTTCCTCTAGAACTGAATGATGGTAGTTCAGTTTTGTATCTGAGTCATGAGAAAACAATAAGCTGGAAAAGATAACCCTGTTGTTTACAGGATAGTGTCTGGCCCCACTGCGAGGAGACCTTGAACTGGAATGGAAGTACAAGCAATCTGAGAACCATTCTTGCCTTTTATATCAACCAGATCCTCTGTGTGGCCATATTTAATTGACTTAAAAATTACTAATAGCAAAGGAATTTATATAAACCTGTTATAAAACAATTTAAGTGTGCAAGATGTATCTCATAATTTTAATTAAAAACCTATTAATTAATGTATTTTTTGTGTTTATGCAATACATATTGCAAACTTCTTCATGTAGAATACCTGGAACTCTGACTGCAAAAACAACCTTGGCATTGAATGCCCCAGCAATATGAAGAAGTACAAATGCCATGCCCAGAAAAAGCATTCCTGGCAATTACATCCACCATGGACTCTCAGGTAAGATATTTTTCTCTGTGCTTCTCCAATGTGCCTCACATAATTTGAACATTCTTGCTTTCTGAATTTGTTTGTATGCTGAGGCAGGCTTGCAGAGATGTGGAAAAGGAGGGCAGCAGGAGCTCAGAGGTGCTTCCTCAACAAATGGAGCATGTACTCACTTGGTCTCCCTGTTGGCTTGCAGGAAAGACATGTGTAATCATGGCAGAGCTAACT
This sequence comes from Notiomystis cincta, assembly GCA_013398075.1. Taxonomy (NCBI): domain Eukaryota; kingdom Metazoa; phylum Chordata; class Aves; order Passeriformes; family Notiomystidae; genus Notiomystis; species Notiomystis cincta. The sequence goes on along the minus strand of VZRX01005380.1, from coordinate 107,620 downwards.
AAAATGCTCAGCCTCTTGGTCATTATTTCAGTGCTGTGACAAAATCCTTGTTTAAGAAACTGGGAATAAAGAACAACTCTAGCTGCTGCAGTAGTAAGGACTGGAGCAGGTCAGCAGCCACTGCTGGAGAAGCAGCCTCTTCCTGCAGGGCTCCCAGCTCCTCTCACTCCCAGGTCAGCAGCCGTGGGTGCTGCCAGGCCCCTGACATAGGACAGAACCCCTGAAATCTGCCCAGCCAGGCCTGCAGCACAGCCATAGGAGTAACTCTTTTCAGAGGGTGCATGGATGCCTCTGTCTGTCCCAGGACACTGCTCCCAGCACTGGGAGGAGCTGCTGGAGCTGCAGGGCTGCACTGCCGCTGGAGTACTGGCCACTTGCATTTTTAATTGGATTTTTCCCAGGTAGCTAGACATTTATCCATCCATGGCTGATTTTCCACAGCAAGGTGTGGTTTTGCTAAGTGAAGATAGTAGGGCAGAGAATCTTGGATGGAAGCAAGGCCTTGTTTACTGCTGGCACCAAAGGGAAACAAGGCCCAGATAATCATCTTCTACACACTGCCAGTGAAGCCACTCTCACACCAGCCAGCCCTGGGGGTGCATGGCAGGAGGGGCTCGTACCTGTGGGGAAGTACAGGCACAGTTGTGCTGTCCACAGGCAGCTGAGGCCATGTGTCACTGTGGCAAGGTGTCTGTGGCACAGGCAGGACAGCGACAGCCACACGTGGCCTAAAACAGCCTTGTGGTGAGAGCTCAGCACCAGGCTGGGAGCTCTGAGCCCCTGCTCTGCCAGGAGCACCCACTGTGAGGCTGAGCTCCAGCTGGCTCAGCTGCAGGTGGAAGGAGAAGAGTGGGAACACTTCTCCACTGCACAGCAAGGAACAGGGACAGCTCACTGAAGGCTGAGGGGCTGTCATGTACCAGGAGCAATGTGTCCACAGCTTTGTGGTTTTTTGGAAGTCACAGTATGAATGGCTAGGAGCTCACATCTGCATCCCAGTGGAGAGCTAGGCAAAGCACAGGAAGGGTAGCACTTCTTGGTGAGCCTTCCTTCCCTAGATAAGTATTATTTTCCAAAATACTTGATGAAACTAGAGTCACCTTTTTCCTTGGTACACCAGGTTGCTGGTACCCTTATTCTTCTGGACTGCTGCTCTGTCCATGTGAGAGGTGAAAGGGGGTTCCTAAGAGATGTTTAGTCACAGTTTAAATAGACCCTGCTTTTTCAGTGGAGTGTGATGGATCACAAAAAGTTACTTCTCCCTTAAAGAGCCCCTGGGGATCCAGTTGTGTATTTTTTCAAGATCTGTGATGCACATATGTATCAATATGGCATCCTCCCAAATCCTTTCAAAGATAAAATGTGAGATGAACATCTGGTTTGCACTATTACAGTCCTTATTAAACACTAATTTCTTCTTCAGAAAAGCACCATCTGCCACAGCTCAAGCCCTTGTTTTCTAACATGGATTTTTCTTCAGAAGTACACAATGAAATAAATCTTCACCAGTTATAGTCCCCAGAAATTTCCTGAGATGAAAAAGCACAGTGACAGTGGTAGACTCCAAGAGTTGACTTGTTTCAAAAATCCTACCTTATTATTTAACTTGGTAAGAAACTGTATTATCAAGGATACTAGATCCACTTCACATTAGGAAGAGTTTATTTAAATGTTTTGATAAATCCCTTGCTGAAGGATTTGATACTTTTTCAGCAGCTTAGAGCACTGAGTCTTCAAGCCTTAATAGTCAAGGTGCAGATTTAGCAAAATCTCTCGTTTCTTACAAAATTTCTGGAAAAGAGAGACAGTTTGTTATAGATATTAGAAAGTTAATTTTCATGCTAGTTCAGCTTGTCTTTATGATGCCTGTTCTTCAACCCAGCAGTACCAAAAAAACAGGAGAGGAAAACACCTCTGAGCCATCCATCATCTGCTGCCTTGTTCAGAGGCAATGGGATCCTCTGTGTTTCCTGTGGTTCTGAGTCTCTCAAGTCTTGTACATGACATTGGAAGATTCACCTCACTCTGCTCAGGAGCTTGAGTGTCTAAAAGGATTATGGTCTCCTGGGCTCTTAGGCCCTTATTCTTGCCCATTACTAAAGCAAATCTAAATAAATGCTATTAAGAGGATAAATTCAATTTGCTGTCTCGTGGTGTTCTGGCATCTCAGCAGTGAGAAGCCATGTGCATATCACTGTGCCCAGGGAGCACCATGTACCAGCACCCTCCAAGGGCTTGGTAAAGTCTGAGTGTCGTGGTGCTGGGTGGCGATGGAGCGTGGCTCCCACCTCTGCAGGCAGAAGGCCTGGAGAAGATGAACTGAATGGGCACATTTAGCTTGGTTGCAACCCCTCTCAGGTACTGGCAGCTGAAGAGCCTTGCTCAGGAAGAGCTACTGCCAGGATCAGTGTTGGATTTAGATAGCAAAGGAGGAAGGCCAGAGTGGACTCAGTCCCTCCACCTGTCGATGGCTGAGGATCTGACTTGATGAGGCCAGGCACGCCCCTGTAGGGGGTCCTCCAAACATGATACTATGGGTCTTTCTCTCTAAAGAGACCCTAAAATCTGCTGAATGGCTGATGTCAATGGCAGGAGACAGTATGGCTGAACTCCACAAATGATGCTTTTCCTCACGTCAACATCCAAGAGCATCTTTCTGCACCCCCAGCTCTCTGTGATGGCAACATGCAGCTACTCTTGTGTTTGCAAATTCTTGCTGCATTTGGATGCCTCTGTAATTCCCAGGTGTTGTGTGGTCCATGGTGCAGCACGGTATGAGCAGGGCCATGAAGACTGGGCCTCCTGCTCTTCTCTGCAGCCTGCTCTGCTGAGCTCCTGCCTTGCCTGCACACCTCTCCCAGGAGTGTACTGGGGTTTATGGTCACAGCAGCAACAAAAAGGAATTAAGAAAAGTAACCTCACCGTGATACAGCTTCATTGTGAAACTGCTAAAGGGTGTTCTACATACTACAAAAGTCACATTTTTCTAGTCTGGACCTGCTCTTTGAAGATGATTAGAAAGTTGTACCAAGTAGTGACAATGCAAGAGATGAAGGGTGTGCCTTTTTAATGTAAACTTTGAAATTGATCCCAAATGTGCTGCTGATAAAAGTGCTTCAAGAAAAAGGTATACTTGGGTGGTATAAACAAAGTAGGGATTTTCATCAGTTATGACCTGTTGGGTGGAGGTTCAGGTCTGTGTCAGCTTGACAGTAAATTTTACAAAAGTGAGGGATGAACAAGTAGTAACTGATTATAAAGAGTGGGTGAGCGTCATGTGGAGCCAGAAATGCCTGCTCACACCATGGTGAACATGAGGAAGGCACGAGTGCTGGCATGCTGACTTAAGGGAAAGCTGTGCGTTTTCCTGCACATCTGATCCAAAATCTGTATACCTGAGGGGAGGGAAAGGCTCAGCCTCCCTTAGAAATTGACATCAGCAAGAAGGGTTCAAGGGAGACCCAGGCATGGCCACAGCTATCTCAGGGAAGAATGACCTTTTCTTAGTGGTTTCTGGGTTTCAGTGTTGATCTGGTTCATGTAGTCTTCACTTGCTGTCTGGTGCCAGAACCAGACCCTGAGGTAAGGTTCAAGAGAGCAGCTGAACCACTGTACCTCTCCTGTTGGACACTCCTCTGCTTGTGGTGCTGCCCCTTCAGACAGCACACAGGTGCAGAGCAATTTCAGAAGCTGTGTAGTTATCTTGGCAGGAAATGGGGCCAAAATCACAGTGAGTTCTGTGCATTGGTATCTTCTCCAGCTGTGCCTGTTGCATAAAACCCCTCCTGTTGTTCTCCAGTGATACATCTTTGCCAGGCAGCCAGCAGTATACCTGCTACTAAAACTGAAACACAGGCAAGTGGGAAAATTTGCTTCAGAATCACAGGAAATCCTGTTCTTGAGGATGGCACTGGTAGAGCAGCCCAGGGCTGGCAGGCTGCTGCTCTGCCCATCACCCAGCTGGGTTCTTTGGAGGAAGGGAGGTCAGAGGTGGAGGTCGCCTCTGTGTCGCCCTCCAGGTCAGGGATCAATCCTGTGGCATTCCTTAAAAAACAGAAGAGTGAATGTGTAACCTCAGCAATGCCACCAAAATTCCTTTTGACCATTAAACAAAATGAAAGAGCATCCAGAGCCACTGGAGCTGCTTTGCCTGAGAATTACCTATGCAGCACTCTTGTATGGTTGCTGCCAGCTGATGGATATCCACTGCAGTTTTACATACCCCAAGTGTGAAAAATCCAATACAAACCCAAATTCCTCAGGACTTATTTCACAGCAATTTTAATTTCAAATGGCTCTTGCACACAGGCAGACTTTGAATGAGAAGCATATGTCCAGATCCAATACCTGTTGTCAAGGACATGCATAGGACGATGAGACACAAAGCAGCAAACTCTAAATGTGTGACCTGAGCTGTTGTGTGAGCCACTTCCATGCACTCTGCCGAGAGTTTACAGGAACTTGCTGCACTGAATAATTCCAGCAGGGTACGAGGAGTTTCATCCCATTGCCTGAGGGAGGTTTGATTACTCTGTGCTGCATGTTGCAATCCTCAATCAAAACGTTTCACTACGTTCGCTTCACTGAATGGGAACATCTGGCAATTTACAGCAGAACGTCTTGTAGCATTTAATGCCCGAGTATCTCTTTCCTACAACCTATTTTCATTTTACTGAACAGAGTCCCAATTTCCTGAATTTTTAAACAGTCTTGCTAACATAATCAAATTACCCTGATTCCTCTGCAACGATTTCTAAAAGTCATAAAAGCGCTGTTCTGGCTTTGCAGTGAATCCCTATTACATGTAGAAGATTTTGTAAACACTTTAAATAGAATGCTTTTAATTCAATCAGACGAGTAAACAGTGTTTGGTTTTGACTATTCAGTGTATTTGAGCCACAAGCATTTTTTCAAGTGAGTGGCTATGGGAGTTTGTAATGCAACACAAAGCAAACACTGAGAATATAAAATCACACTTGTTCAAACAGGATTAGAGAGTTTATTCTAGCAGAGTTTCCAAGGATTTCAAAGAGAAAATAGCAATTTTTTTTTTTTTGCTTAGAGAGGTAGAAAATATGTGATGCCTGGTCAGTGATTGTACTTGGTAGAATCCCAGTGATACTGTGCAGTGGTTCTTGCAGGGTAGCAGGGCAGGGATGCCATTCATTTTTCAGTCTCCCAGCCCTTTGCATCTCTCTCCAGTTCTGCCTTTGCTCAGCAATCGCTTTCGTTGTATTTTGTTAATGTGAACTGGAAGCCAGCAAAGAACTAAAAGCCTATTTCTGGCATGCATGCAGCAGCTGCTGAAAATGTGTCTCCATATATGCTTTTTGCAGGCCATGTGTAAGACGTGGTTGTAAGAAAGGGAGGAGTTTCCTTGGCCTGGAGTGTGGGTGCAGTGCCTCAGCCCTTCCTTGGGCAATAGCTCTTGCTCCCATGCCCACCCCACTGTACCTCTCCCTGCATCCCTCCTCTCCCACCATCCCTCCCTGTGCCTCCTGCAAAGGTCCACAGGTACCTTTGGCCAGCATTTCCCAGTAAAACATCCTACACAGTGCTGGAAACATCCAAAAGCATGGAGTGAGCATCATCCCTCCTCCACTTCCAGCCGTGTTGGACCACATGGTGTCTGGCCATGCCTTCCTCCCCAAGGCAGCAGCACAGCAGGGTGATGTCAGAGCCTCACAAGAAATGACTGCAAAAACCTTGCCCCGTCCAAAATATTAGGCAACACAGAGAGGTCACTGCAGACTCCCCTAGAAGTATTTCTTAAATGCTGCATTCCATTTTTTCGTGCTAGTAAAGTGTGTTGTGGGAGTATGTGAATCCTTTGTCCTGGGTTGTGGTTAGCAGGTCACCCACCCATTTCTTCAGAGGTGTTTGTTATTTGTAAGCACACACTGAATTGCTTGAACACATGGTTTGTAGAGTACGGGTTGTGCACAAAGGTTTTTGGTTATTTTGTTTGTTTCAGCCACTCACTATTCAGGCCTTGTTTTGTGCAATTGGCAATTTAAGTGACATTTCTGATCCTGGATTAGATGGCTGAAGTATTTTAAAGAGAAGAGGTGAGAACAGCAGACAGAAAACAATGCCATTCTGCTGCAAAGACACATTTCTTCTACAGCTCATCATCAACTTCCATGGAATTTTTTAAGGCATGAACAGTGGTCCAAATACTGTCAAAATGTCAGTAAGACAATTCCACTGTACCCAGGGTATTAAAGAAATATACAAAAAATGTAGATTTCTTTTACCAACTGGCCCCATGTGTCTGCATGCACACCCACATTTGTATAGGGACATGTGCAGTTGCAAAAACAGAAAAAAAATTAACCTTGTGCAAATACTATATGTACAAACAGTTTCGGGGCATTTACTGTAAAAATACACAATTTTGCAACCCCTCTGCAAAGTTTTGAGGAAATGTTTAGAGTTACCTATTATTGTGCAGAATCTGAAAATTCTGCCTTGATTTGGTGCTCTGTTAGCAGTCCAAAATCCTTGCCAAAAAAGGTTAGAGAGCTGAATTTTTATTGTCAATTTCCTTAAAGTCTATGTTCAGAATCAAATAATATTTAGCCCCTTCAGTGGTACCTAATTAATTCTGCTTTTGTTCAGGATACTGGAGTACTCTAGAGAGCCTGGGTAATATGAGTGAAAATTTATGAGTCATTACCATTAACAGAAGCTCTGAAAGGAGATAAAACCAGCTATTCCACAAGGGTATTTCCAAAAAAGGGTGATAGCCATCCCAGGCATTTTGGGCCTGGGCAGCAACTGTGCCGTGGCCCCCTTGCTGCTCCACAACTCTTCATGCTGAGGGCTGAGAGCTCCAGTGCCCAGCAGGATTTCGAGGCTGTGGAAAAGCAAAGCTTGGAAGTGCATCCTTCCTGCAAGTCCTCCCCACATCAGCAGATTCCAGAGCTAACAAAAAGTGCAGGTTGGGGTTCCTTTTCACCTCGCTGATGGCCTAATGCTCACTTCCATTTGACCAAACTAGGGAGGATGTACTTAAAACAGGGAAAGTGAATGCCTCCACTGGAATATTTAGATTCTGAAGAGTAATCAAATATATTTGTCACATGGGTGGGAGAATTTCCCCATACAGCTTGCGAGATGATATTGCAAAAAGACTACTTATAAGGGTAATATTAGGCAATAGTCATATTTTTAGCAATATGGTAACTATCTTAGTATCTGGAAGTAAGGAGCAAGAATCACTCCCCAGTGATTCACACTGTAGAATCTGCTTTGTAGGCCAGAATTTGGGATGCTCTCTGCTATCAGTAATTTCTGCAACAGGCTCCAGTGTGATACCATGAATCACTCAGCACGAGTGTTCAGTGCTTTCTCAACAGCCTGTACCCATGTCAGATCTTTCTTAGAACCCAACCACAATGGCAAAGCTTGCACAATAGGATCTTCAGACATGAGACTGTCTAAACCTAGAAAATAACCTTGTTCACAAATCTAATGGTGAAGAATTCCTTAACTTTTTTCTCAGCTGTCTGTGTGGCATTCCTTTGACACTGGGGGCACATGAGAAAGTCTATAGCCCTGAACAATGGTAATGGAGTGAGTTAAATGGTAACAGTTCTCCTACTGGAAGACCTCTTTCAGTTTTTCAATCCCTCTTTATTGGGTATTTTTATTTAGGTAAGTGCAATATAAATTAACAAAAGAACTACTGAGCATTTTGGAAACAAAATTAAAAACTTTATAACCAGCTGATACAGTTGGCTGTTTACAAAATACTGAAGCACTGAGATTCTCATTGCATTTGTTGGGAAAGGAAGGGCTAAGGTATTAACAGAATTTATTTTTCCCTGACCAAAACCATGCTCACAGCACATTACACCCCTTGCATCCAGGTATTGATCATTTTTTTTTTTTCTAGATGAAAGCCCTGATAGGATAGGATTGTACTATATCAAGATCACATAAAGTAAATTAAACCCTCCTTTTCCACAGTTGGATGGTACAGCCTCCATGGTCTCCATGCCAGGGCCTCCAGTCAAGGCCAGCAGTTCACTGACACAACAAATCAGATGGGGACACTGGCAGCTAGTTAGGCACAGTATGAAATTTTCAATTCCTGCCTTTTGTCATTTTATCTCGACACCTTGTCATGGAGGCAGCATTTTATTGGTAAGCTTTGGAAGTCGTTAAATAACATCGTGTAAAAAAGTGATGTGAATTAAGTGCTCATAATTGTGAGTGGGCTGAGATTTCAAATACCTCTGCAGATGGTAAGCAGGAGATGGGCACTAGGATATATGCCTTTTTTTAATTTATTTTGGTTGGGGTCTTTTTTGTTTAAACTGCTGCAGGTTGTGTAGTTCATTTGCAATTAAAATACCAAAGACCAAGCGGCCCCAGGAACACAGTCATTTCCGATCGTGGCAGTGAAAGACAAGAATGTTGAAATCTCAGTAAATGTTATTCACAGCCTCTTACTTATCAAAAGAACCATGCTATTTAGAGGTAACTAATGGATAAAATATGAACAAAGATTAAACTACAAAGGCCAAAAAGGATTATTTAGAGCATTGCCATTATGCAAAGTCCTGACATTAATATTTAGACACTCATGAACACTTACATAACTGCAGCTTATTTTTAATGGTCTTCTATCTTGCTTTGACAACAGGCTGACAAAATGTAATTTAGGACTATAAGCTGTGAGCCCCACATGGAGAAGAAAAGCCTGTAATTCACATCATGCCCAGGCTTTTAAGACTTAAGAGATGAGAGCAATTGTATTGCAGAGTGCAGCTTGCAGGGCAATATCCATTTACATGCCATTCGAGCACCTCAGGCTACACGAAGCGCTGCAGAGTGCATCATTAAAAAACAGGATGAAAAGAAGCCAGTTTAGTTACAAGTGAGCTGACATGAAGGCAAATTAATTCAAAAGGTAAGAGGAAGAAAGGAAGTCCTGGTTCTGTCAGTGTGGCCGCATACACACTGACTTGGGCACATCTGTGACTTCACTTTGTGTTGTTGATTCATCACGCCAGATTTTCTGTCCTTCCCTTGGTTTAAAACTGCAGGAAGGGGGTAAAGCATCAGATCAGTGTTTCCCAGGCAAATAGAAAGTCAAGCAGAGCCAGTGTTTCAAAAAAACCCCATGGATTGTATGTACTAGGAAATCAAGGTTATTAGTTAACATTTGTTTTTTCCTCATCCAGCCTGAAGTTAATAATTATTAAGCCTGTTTTGAGAAAGACAGGGCCAGGGCTTGACCCCTGCTAAGCATGGATGTCACCAGTAATTAGCCAGGGCTGCCCCTGATGTGCTCCCTGGGAGCTCAGTGTGGGTGACAGGCTCTGGAGGTGCTGCTGCAGCAGCACCTGAGTGGCTGATCTGCCTCTGGTTTGCGTTGCTGCAGCTGTTTTCCACTTGGAGGGATCTGTCAGTGGTTCCCTGGAAAGACCCTCAAAGCCCCGTGTGTGACTGTGCTCTGAAGCGTGAATGTGAAGCGCTGCTCCTGCTGTCCACACTCAGGTGCAAGGAGTGGGGCACACAGAGCTGAGGACACTGAGGACACTGAGGACACTGAGGCCAGGTGGCTGCTGCAAAGAGAGGAGCCCCAGGCACCTGAGGTGAGGGCTGCTGCTGCTGCTGCTGTGCTGGGGCACGTCCCAGGGTGCCTGGCCCGAGGTACCACCTTCCTCTCATTAGTCCTCTCAGGAGCCAGTGGCCTCTGAGGAGCTGAGTGGGAGTCCCAGCTCTTTGCTGCTCATGGTATGTCCTGTTTGTCTCCAGTTTTATGGCTGCATGATTTGGCCTTGAATTTATATGCATAAAAGTAAGGGTTTATATTCCCACTCTAACAAAGGTTGGCTTTACTCAGTGATTGGAAGCAAGAGAGAGTGAGCATAAAAATTAGATGAAGACAGAAGAGATGATCACACTGAAATACAGTCAACATACCTGTCATCAGTCAATGTCTCTTGCTGCACTACATTTCCAACCTACTTCTCAACTGAACTGCCAGTGGAGACTCATGGTGACATGTTGGTCTGGATCTTGGACACTCTGGGAGTGACCTCAGACATTGTTTCTCTCCTCCTCCTCCTCCCAGAGCTGGTCAGGGACCTGAGCAAGGCTCTGGGTCAGTGCTAGGCTCTCCTTGGCCAAGCCCTGGAGCCTGGGCTGCAGATCCCTGCCAGTGGCCAGCACATTCCACTCCTCATCTTCTTCTGTGGCTAATGAGCTCTCAGGTGGGCTGTTGGCTTTATGTTGGCTTTGCAATAACTGGTTTGATCAACACCTTCATCCACTGTGGTGGCTACAGATGGAGGGAAGTAACAGGCAAGATTACAAGTCCTCTGTGTGACCTCCAGGCCTGCCTACCTAGCACTTTCCAGACCAGCACAGGTGTCCTGAACCTGGCTGAGACCAGGCTCTTCCTTTTTTTGATGGAGCCTTTCTTAGGAAAACAGCCCTCTGGAAGGTGTTTTTTGGCCTCACAGCTTTATCAAATCACTGAGATGGTGTATTCCATCTCCATAGCTGAAAGAGGCCTGATAACAGTGGTGACATGCTAAAGAGGTGTTGGCCTCAGTGTCCATGTGAATTGTAGAGGGATTTGGGACAATATTGGTGGATTAGTCTGGGAGAAGGATGGGTACTCGTGCTTTTTGCTGAGACTGCTGGAGAACACCCTTTTCCTGAAGATATACTTGAGATTTTCATGGGATTGTATCACTTGTGTCATCCTACACCTTGTTTAAGGGTCATTTGGGCAGTCAGCCCAAGGGTGTGATCTTAAGACATGATGTGTGATCATATGAATGCCTCCCTCAGCTCCTGCTGCCAGCAGGTAACATGGGCATCTCCCGAAGGACTGACCCTCCCAGATCAACCACTGCTACAGAGAGGACAGTGGCTGAAGGCTCTTTGTGATGTTAATGCAAAGTGTGGTGGTGTGACTTCATGAGTCTCAACTACACCGTGTTAGTGTATAAGAATGACTGTGAGAAAAGTCACTTCAGATCTGACAACTGTAACTTCTTTCTTCACTCCTTGCTATAAAGATCAACCCTTCCTCTCCCATCTTCTTCTGATCATCTTTACTGAAAGGAATGTGTCTTGAAGACATTTCTAATAGGGAGCTGGAAGCCTCCTGTTTAATGTGTGACAGGCAAAGGAAATCGCTCAATGCAGAATGAACTTTACAGAGGACAGGCTGACCTGGTCCTGCAGCTGGAGCAGACACTGCTATGGCTCTGTCAGAAAAGAGGCACCAGGCAGAAAATCTGGGGAGCCTGAACTGGGCCTGCACACAGAAACAGCACCAAATGGTACAAGCTGGGAAAAGCCACATTGCCAAACACGGAGCCATAGGAAGCAAAAGGGACACTACAGGTTCTCCACCCATCTGAGGGTATTGTGAAGAGCATGTCATAAGCCTGGAGAGTGTCTGACATGTCCCTGCCCAGAGTGCTGCTGCTTTGGAGCAACAGAGAATGATGAAACAGGGTGAACAAACCATCAGCTGGAACAAAGATGAATCTCCTGCACAGGAAGTGGAGAAAGTGATTGGGGGTGCTTGCTCAGGCTGTATGAGGAGGTCACCTTGGGTGTGCAAAGTTTCAGCTTCTCCAGACTGCAGTGGGGGGGAGAAATGTCCTGAGACAGCCACTCTGCCTGAGAAATGTCCAGAGACAGCTGTGGCTGCTGGTGATTTTATGCCTGGGGACATTGTGATGTGACATTACAGAACTGAGCTAATGAACTCCCTCTACAATGACACCAGGTAAACCTCACAGGTCATGAGACTGGGCAGCTGCTGCCTGCCCTGGACCAGGAGCCTAAATCCCACCAGAACACTGATTCTGGGAAGGAGGAGGCAAAAACCTCTTAAGCCTTCACTGACATCTTGGGCAAATATGGCAAATTGTAAGTTTTTTTTTAATATATGCTAGGATTTCTGTTGTGTTAATAATATTATTAGTGACCTTTTGGTTAGGCTGGGAAGGACAAGGAAGAGGTTGGTGACAGCCCTACAAGAGGCCCACCAGAGCCAGTGGCTGTCTTGTGCAGCAGCTCATGTTAGCCCTTGTTAAGTAGCTTTGACTCAGACTCAGCAGAAGCTCATCTGTTATGATTCTGTTGCTAAAAGAGGTTTCTAAGGAACACATCTATAACCTGCTTGTATTTTTATGTGTGTAGAAACATAAGTGTATCACTCCAGTTCTGGCCAAACCGTGCAAAAGTCACAGGTAGAGTAGCTGTTAGCCCAAGCACTTCAGCAGAGTTGGAAAAGGGATGACAAGAGATGCTGGGGACTGCACTCATTTTGCCTGGGCTCTTAGGAAGCTTTTTGTTGGTGCTGTTTGTGAAGTTTATGTCTGTGCCATATTCTTAACACAAGATAGTCCATTAAATATCAGATCACAAATCAATGATGTGCAAATGCTGTGTGCCACAGAGAGACTTCTGCTCATTTCCTGTGTGAAACTGTTTATTTATTTTCTTCAAAACCCATAGAGTGGAAATTCAGGCTTCTAAATTGAATGTAATTCGTCCATCACAGCAGGATAGCCATCATATTCCCCACAAAACCATCTGTAGTAATAAAAATACAACATAAAACCCAGGCCTCACAATGAAAAGTGCACTTCATTTTTAAACCTTCTTCTTTGCAATAGTGATCCTATTCACTTCCCTCTTGCTTACTGGTACTGAGAGTCCAGATGTGCCTGCCACACTGGTTTAATTTTCTCTTTGGAATATGAAAAATATTTGTTACCAGAGACAGGTTGTTATTAACCTGCCAAAGAAGGACTCTTTCCATGGTACGATAGCCGCTGCTTTCTGCTGTCAACCTGAGTTTTTAACTTCTCTGTTTATGATGGACTGGGCACCAGAGGAAGGGAATTATTTTGGGCTGCTGCAGATTAAGATGTTTCAAGGATGTAGGAGTGTTGATCTGCTGGAGGGTAGGAAGGCCAAGGCTGGGCCAACAAGACCAGTTGTGTGAAGTTCCACAAGATGAAGTGGTGAGTCCTGCACTTGTCACAACAACCCCAGGAAGAGCTACAGGCTGGGGGCAGAGTGGCTGGACAGTGGCCCATTGGAAAGGACCTGGGGGTGCTGGCTGACAATGGCTGAACATGAGCCAGCTGTGACCAGGTGTTTAAGAAAGCCAAAGATATCCTGGCCTGGATCAGAAATAGTGTGGCCAGCAGGAGCAGGGCAGTGATCATCACCCTGTACTGGACTCTGGGTGAGGACACAACTTGAATTCAGTTCAGTGTTTAGTTTTGGGGCTCTCACTACACACAAGACTGGTGTCTAGAAAAGGGTGTGTGAGCTGGTGAAGGGTCTGGAGCACAAATCCTGCGAGGGGCAGCTGAGGGAGCTGGGGGTGTTTAGCCTGGAAAAAAAGGATGCTCAGAGGTGACCCTTTCACTCTCTACAACTGCATGAAAGGAGCTTGTAGTGAGAAGAGGATCAGTCTCCTCTTCCAAATAATAATCTATATGACAAGAGGAAATGGCTTCAAATTGAGCCAGGGGAGGTTTAGATTGGATATTAGGGAAAACTCCTTCACTAAAAGGGTTGTCAGGCATTGGAACAGGGTGCTCAGGGAAGTAGTGGAGTCACCATCCCTAGAGGTATTTGAAAGACACGTAGATGTGGCATTTAGTTTAATGGTGCACTTGGCACTGCCAGTTTAATGGTTGGATTTTATGATCTTAGAGATCTTTTCCAACATGAAAAATTCTATAACTATTTGTTTTAAACATTTCTTTCCTTGATCACTCCTCAGCTGCCAGACCACAGGGCAGCATGAGGCAAGGAAGCCTCACATGAGTCTTGTCCCCACTGTGGTCTGCAGAGCAGCACAAGTAACCAGTGAGAGCCCTTGCTGTTCAAATGCCTGAAACTTCACTCCTTCCTAAGGTCCTGAACTCAGCTGGGGCACCCTCACACTACAAGCTTGAAGCTTCACTGTGTCAATGGAAATTCAGTGTTTCTGGGAGAAGAAAAAGCTTTGTTTGGGTCTGTGAACATCCTCTGAGTCCAGTTCATTAGGTTTCTGGTAGGGAATTTTGCTTGGGATTTCATCAGGGATTTATCTTGATGCTCTCTGGGTCATTTCCTTGGCTTTACCTGCTGGCGTCAGGACTGTGGCTAGAGGCAAATTGATTCTCTGATGTCCTTGCAAATGAATTAAAAAGTCATTTCAAATACAGTTGAGAAAGGTTTTTCAGGTTCCTGTGAACAGCGACCTTTCAATGCTAAATGATTCCGGCTCCAAATCTTTTCTTGAAAATACCTCGAAAATAAACACAGTCTCATAAAATCATTTAACTTGAGTAAGACTGAATGCATAATTGCTGTTCATAATAAAAGATTAATCCAATGAAGGAAATTTTAGCATTAGCTCTGTTTTAATTTTCAAATAAAAAAATGGAATTGCTTTTCTAACACAGAAATTACAGGGATGGATTTCCCCCTCCTTTACAGGGACCTGGAGTCCCTCTGGGTGAAGTGCAGTATCTGTAAGGGGAGAGCCTGACTTAGGGGTTCAGGTGTAACCAAACCCAGGCCTGCTGCAGTCAGTAGGATGTTGCCCTTCACTTTGGGATGTGCAGACTGAATTTTAGATGCACATTTTCCTTTAAAGTAATTGCACACCAGTTAATTGTTTGTGTGTGTATTTGTGTGTATGTGGACCAGATGCACAGATTTGTGGACCCCAGAGAATTTCAATGCTTTCAAAGGATGTGATGTAAAATTCTGTACACTAAATTTATTTCTTCCCATGCAACTGTGTACAATCAGTTCTAATAGGAACTAGACACTTCCTGCACGTCTGTTTTTTAATGGAATCTGCTAAGTTTTACAAGGGCCATATTTAGCTGTACATCCTCTCAACTGTTAACTGTATTATCCTTTTAAGGAAGTCATTAACTGCTCACTAAACACTCTTCCTATAGTGGTTTTACAATGCATGCACACTGAAATGTGGTTCTCTGTAGGCTAAATAGCTCTCCATAGTAAAAGAGTGCATATGTATGTGACTAGAATAAATGAGGAGAACCTCTAAAATGTATGGCACAATTAGTAAATGATTCCTTCCTCTCTGCCCTCCAACAGCTCCTAAGACAAACTTCATACACTTAAACAATTTCCTTTTTTTTAACATCTGATCCCAGGACTTTTGCTCATGCCACCCACACATTGTATTTTCTGCTGCATTTTTGTTTCAACTTGAAGGAGAGAAATGATTTTCACATCCTGACTGGTTCAGCATTTGCAGCTGAAGCTGTTTTCTTCCTTGTGTCATTCTGGACTGGCTTCTACGTTTCATCTCACACCATTCTGTTTTGCTTTGCATGTACAAAGTGGAATCATCAACTTTCAGCCTAAAAGGTCTATTTTAATATAAAGGGGAAATAAAATGAGGAAGATCATAAGTGAAGTCTCCATGAAGAAGCTCACTGCACTTCCTCTTTATGAAAACAAACTGGAGGCTGCCTCTGGCAAATACAAGGTTTGTTTTAATGTAACTGTACAGGAAAGACCTTACTCCTTGAACCTGCCACAGCCCTGCTCTGTGAAGTCTGCATAAAGTTTACATGGGAGTTATAAATCAGGAAGAGAGCACTGAAATAAATGGCCTTTACTTCCTATGGGATAATGGTATTGTACTCTGCCAAACTGCAGATTGGATTTTTCCTGTACCTCTTATTCCCTTGAATAATCAAATACCAAGAAATTAGAATCCACATTCCTTTCTTTACTTACCTGCATGCACTTCCTTTGCAAAAGCAAAAACAGAAGAAAAGACCCTACCAATTCCTACTTTCCAATGTATATGTTTTCGTCCTCAGTTTTGTGGTTCTTCCTCCCTCTAACCAAGACTTGAGGAAGTATGTGAGCAGGTGCCTAAACATTTCAAGCATTCCCACATCAGGAAAACTTCCCTTTCTGACTCTGTGGGACTCTGCAGCCCCTGGAGATGGGTCAGTGGAAACAGGAACTGCCCATGGGCTTGCATAATCCACCTACTCTACTGTTCACTCTTGTGGACTTCTCCCACAGCAGTGGTGGACAGCAGACAAAAATAAAGGGCAGAAAAATTATTCTACCTTACATTTTTGAGAATTCTGATGTTTGGGCTCTTTCCTCCTGTCTGAGCCTGTCATGGGCAGGTCAAGGATGGATGGGGTCATGATCCCAGTGCAGAAGCAAAATGCTGAGGGCTGGACACAAAAACAAGATCTGCTATCCCAGTTGGCTGGCAACATGTATTTGGAGAAACAATGGGGTGGCTGGGGAGGATGAAACCTTGACAGTGTGAGTGCTCAGAACAGGCTACTCACGAGCCTTGGGGTCATCCTAGGATGCTGGTGGCATTGTGACCTCAGTGTGGCTCCTGCTCTGACGTGCTCTAACCAGGGCAGGGGACAGGGAAGTGGGAAGGAGCTGGTAAGTCTTGTCTTCAGTCTGGCAAAAGGACACCTCGTGCACTCTCAGCCTCTGTGAAGCCAAGGGGCCACACCACGTCACTCTTCCCAAAAAAGCAAATCCCAGGAGTCTGATAACTGGGAAAATACAGAGTAAAACATGGAAAAACTTCTTAGTGAATTTTTCCTTCATCTGCATTTTTAGGAGGTGTGATCAAACTCTCAAGGTTGTTAGCCTAACATTTGGCATCCATTAAAGAAAATATTTATTTTCATCATCCACATAAACAGGATCTTTCTTTTTTCCCTCCTTTCTGAAAGAAAAAAATACTGGCTGATATGTTTCTAGGAAGCTAACAAGAGCAAGAGTGCTTACAAAGCTGGATATGTCCACTTCTCACAAAGCTCTGCTGTGTTCTGGTGTTTGTAGGACTTGGGCCTTTATGAATGAAAACAAGAGAAATTCATTGAATTCAACATGACTTAAAACAAAGATTCCTGGAGAAACAATGTAAGAACAATGAAAAGAAAGTATTTCAATTTTTACAGAAATTATGGAAAAAAATACTTTTCAAAAAATCCCCAAGCTTCCTTTCAAAAAATAACTTTAAAAATAACTTAATTTTTCAAAAATTCTCCTACATTTTGTTTTGCTAGTTGGAGACTACGTCCCTTGATGGAGCAAAGAAAATACCAGGATGGCCATGTGTGTAGCAGACATGATTCCAGTCAGACAGAGATCTGTCATCTCCATGTTAGGCTTCCAGAGAGAACCCAGGGGCCTCATTCACAGCTTGGACCCTCCCAAACTAGGCCCTGCATAAACTCCCTGAGACATGCACAGCCAATTTACTTTTAAGAGCAGAAATATACAACGAGCCACTATTATTATTATTA
>VZRX01005380.1:41926-90177 GCA_013398075.1 Notiomystis cincta | reverse complement strand
TTATTATTATTCTACAATAGGAAATGGATGCAGAGGGTACAGTTTTGCTTAAGGAGCAGTTTACCTCTATTACATGCAGGAATAAATGACTACACAGGGAGTGGAGCAATGGGGAAAACAGTGTTTTTGATGGAGATCTTCAGTCTAAAAGCCAAAGTTTGGTGTTTAGGGTAAAGGCAGACCCCTGAGTCGAGGAGTTGGTGGAGAAACCACTGTGCACTGACTCTTGGCAGATGCAAAGAGTGAGACCACCTTGCTTTTTGACCAATGACTTTTGACAGGATTCCTCACCAGAGCCCCCAGGCAACTGCAGGCTTGGTTACAAGAAAGGAAACAAACCACAACTTTTTCACAGTAGAGGAAGGTCACCGAAAGACTTTAGCAATTTGTGCTGGAACCTTCTGATCAACAGAGTCATAAACGACCTAGACAGAGAGGTGGGCAGCAAGATGAGAGCATTTTCTGATGGTAGTAGGTATTGAGGAGAGCAAGGCATTCTGCATTTCCCAGGGCAGGGTTATAAAATTCAACCTGATGCATAAAACACAAGAGATATAAACTGAACATGCACCGCCTCATGGCAACGCTGGTAGCTCTGGACTGCCAATGGTGTGTTGTATGCATAACTACACTGTAAATAGATTTATTTCAGTTTATCTTTTAATTAAATTCATGTCTGTAAGCTGTAAAACCCAACTACTTCCTGGGGACTCGGAAGAGCTGTGCCGGATGGAATGACGTTCTTCAGCTTTGAATCAGATCTCGTGGCTAGTGAAAGACTATGATTAAGAAAGACTAAAACATCTGGAAAACAGCTGATGATGATGTCCCCCCAGGGGACATCATCAAAATATCCTGAAAGAATATTTTTGTTGCAGAAGCAAGGCCATTATTGCACACACAGAAGTAATTTTTCTTGGGAAAATAAAAAACTGTCCTCATCCAGAAGTTTTTTTCTTATCTCTATTAAAATTCAGGGGAAAAAAATTGAAATAGCAATTCCTCCTTTTTCGGATAATGAAAACAAATGCTTACTAATATCTCCATATTTAGACAGGGCAGCATACTTAGTGGATATAGTCACTCAAGGTATCAAGGATTCCTTTGTTTGCAGAAGCAAAAATAGCATTTGAACAACCCTTATGGACACTTGGGCCTTCAAGCATAATGTAGCTGTAATACAAATTCTGCAAGTAGTTCAAACTCTCTTTGAAATTTATGTTGAGATTCAGCTCTTTAAAAAGTTGCTGGAGAGGCTGGCTCAGGAGGGGTTTGCAGGGTGTTTGGGGACTTGTCAGCCAAGTCCCCTCGGGTTCATCCCCAGAGCTGCACCTCTGGGCGGTGCAGTGGCTCAGGCTCGGCCAGCAGCCTTCCCCAGGACTGCCCTCACCAGCCTTGCTTCTTAACTGGACAGAGAGACAACTGGACATCGTAACTGCACAGCAGAGCTGCTTCCACAGAGGAAGAGTGACCTGCTGCTCTCGTCCTTAAGGCCTGAACTCGTTTCCTCCCTGGCAGAGTCAGACACTTCTCCTGTTCAGTGACACGGGCTCGGCTCTGCTCTCCACAGCCATGTGCAGAGCCTGCATGTCACCAGCACAGCTGGTCAGGACAGAAGCAGCACAGCTAGACAGGCTTCCTGAAGAGCATTTTCACCCCTCCAGCTTTCTGGCTGTCCCAGTCCCCTCTTAATGGACAGGAATGCATGGGGATGGCTCCTTCAGCTTAACAAAGCAAGACCTTGGCAGCTGCTCTCTGTAAATTCTTACCTGACCATCCAATGACATGAAGGTCATGGGTCAGCTTCCTAGTTGGGCAGAAGGGACAAAATAAGCTGAGTTTTAAGATGGAGCTTTATCCTTTTAGTAAAGGACTTCAATGAGTTGTTGGGCCACTTCTTAGCAACCTGGGAGACCCAAGTACAGGCTCTGTGTTTTTCTGTCTGTATGGTACCAGCTGTGTTCCCAGAAGATGACTTGCAGCATCAAACAGCTGACTCAAGGAGTGTTGTACAGAGTCACAGAAATGCTGGCCAGTACTGTTTTCAGATATCAACCTTTGATGATGGCATTTAGTCAACCATTGCCCATGCTATGACAGCAAAAGGCTCCTCTTTATTCCTCATTATGGGTATTGTCGAGTTCTCTTCTATTTCTAAGATAGTTTTCTCCACTTCTTTTACATTTCCAAAGAGGAGACCAATGAATCAAATGGCCTTAAACCATCTTTTTTTCAGCATGACATTTTTCCATTATGTCTTGTGGTCAGCAGCCTCTTGTGCCTGCCTCCACAGGATTTGTTTTTCCCCTCATGGCAATATTAAGTTTATACAGTCCTGCCATTACCTGCAGTGTTTCCAAGGTGAGTCAGGTAATTTTGGTGGGATCTCAGAAGGAGACATGATCAACTACAGCAATTTCTAGCACATGACAAGTACCACATTCCAGCTTGCCAGAAGCAAATAACTCTTTAATACAAAGTTAGTCTACATTCAAGGTAAGGGAACTGGGAAAAGGGCAAGGACACAGAAGAGCTGCAATCCAAAATTTTGTGAAATCAAAGCCATCCAAGATTTCATGCTGTGAAGATTGGACAAGATATTTAAGGTTGCATCACTCCATGCTTCAGTCCCTATTCACATCCTCAGGCAGTTCTGCTGAAGCCAAGGACAGTCCACGTGGCTTCTACTATTTGGAGTTTCAGGATTTTTGCCTGAGTCTCAAACAGTTACCAGAATGTAATGGGAAATGTGATCACAAGGGGTCCGGACTTGGTAGCTTTCCTATTTAGTTAATAAACCCATTTATTTTGACTTAGCAATTTCCTGTGGTCTGCAGCATATTTCCAGAAAGGAAACTCAAGTGCTGCTGTACAACTGCTGTCTATAAGCAGCACCACAGAAAGACAATACACAAGGCACTTTCATTTATTTCATGATTCGGAAGTAATCACACTCCTTTGTAGTCATGTGCTTTTTACTCAAAGCTCTCTCTGTACTTCCCCTCAACACAAAGTCACGTTCTGTTGCTAAAATTAATGCTTCCTGAATAGTGATCTCAAGCCAGAAGAGCTGGTAACACTGACTCAGAGCCACCCTCATACATCACTCCACCCTGCCAGCACCTCGCCAGAAGAAGTCAACCTGCCCTGAGGTGCAAGGTGACCCATGCAGAGTCCATTCCTGAGCACCCTACCCAAGGCTCCTAATGACCTGCTTTGTTTCCAGCTCCACAGCACAGCACTCACACCATCTTTCTCCATAAAGAGGTACCCAAAAGAAGATTTGACTCGGCCTGTCCAAGCTGGATGTAGGACTAACGGCCTTTTGATTGCCAACCATGAATTAAATTCCCACCTGGTACTTCAGTGGTGTTTAAAACAACAACAAACTCTCAAAACAGTGTAGCATCCTGTTGTCCAAAACCAATCCATTTATGAAGAAGAGCATCATCACTCAAGACTACAAAAATAAATAGAAAAGGATAGCTACTTGGGGTATGTTACAACTGGTTGACAGCTCCAGGCAGCTTATGCTGTGCCATCAGACCTTCTCAGAGCTCAGCCCTATAACACTGATTAAATCAGTTGTCAGTAATCTGGCTAAAGATGGCCTGTGGGAATGAGTTAAAACAGAGGAAAGGAAACTACAGCAATAAAGGAAAGCGAATCTGAGAAATTATGCATAACAGTAAACAGCAAGAAACCTGGCTCCTCTTTTCAACACCATAAACGGTTATGAAAATTCTGTGTGATCATTGTGGGGGGGAGGAGGGACACGCAGGAAGCATCAAATACTTACAATCCAAATTCGTGCAGAATATGTCAGCTGTTGATGCAGGCACTGCTGAGAATAACCCAAAATGCTGAGCTGACTCCCCATGTTGCTGGCTCTGGGCAAGCCTACACTCCAAAGTACTGGGTAGTTTGGCATGGCTAAGTCTGGGAAGGGATCTAGAAAACATGTTTGCAAAGATGTTATTTAAGAGACAGAAATTCAAACCAGCAAATTTGTGGCCAGATTTAATCGTAATACTCGTATTTATTGCTTACCCAGAAAACTGACTAATTAACAATTCTTCCTGTATCCACAGTAACTGGAAGTATTTGCACTGCCCAGGGTATGCACAGTGACTCTGAAACCAAACTCAAGTTTGAATTTCTAGCCAAGACTCTTCACTGAGACCTTTGGTGTGAAACAATCTCTCCATCCTTCCTTGCAAAGACTGTCTCTTAAGCTCTGAATATCCCATATCCTCTCTTCTTTTCCCTGTTGTTCCCACACCATCTGTGCATGTGCTGCCACCAAGACTTATAATTCCTTGCCAGTGGCAACTACTCCTGATGGGGAACCGATGGGAGTAAGCAGAGCAGGCCCCAACGGAAGGGGAAAATATTGCCCAGGGTCAAGCACCCACACTGTTGGATACAAACAAGATGCCTCATTCAGGCTGGCTAGCAGTGGGGCAGGAGCAGGTGAGGTACCTGGAGACTTCCAGAGGCTGGTGTGGACAGCACCCAGCCAAGCAGGCCCTGCCTCCATCCATCCCAGCAGCCAAAGACAGGGTGTGCTCACCCACAGCCACTGGAGCTGCCCAGAGCTGGGGATAAGCAAGCACACCAGTGGCCTGGAAATTGGAGAAATACTGACCCAATGGGTGGACTTTAATTTGTGCAGGCAAACTCTAAATATCACTGCATTGAGGGCAATTGCATACTGTTGCTGCTTTTCCAATTAGTCTGAGGTAATTTCATTGGAAAGCACTGAGATCCTCAGGTGGGGGGTTTGGGGGTTTTCTCTGAAGCATGGTCTGCTCTGAAGCAGTTTTTTAACTGTTTTTTGAGGGTTCCCCCAGGAAGCTCCATGGGTGGAGAGTCTGAAGGCTGCTGAGCATCACTGTGTGATGCTGTTTTTCATACATGTGGTGTTAGCAACGCTATCCCTCCACACACAGGCTTTCATCTGCCTTTCCAAGCCCTCACAGCTTTTTATTTCTGCTTTTAGCTTTAGAAAGAATTGGAATAATTTCTCCAAGAGCAGCTGGGTTATGGATCTAAACCTTAGCTTCATTTGGTGCAGAAGTCCAACCCAAAGGAAAGTGGCATTACAAAAAACTGGTCTTCATACTATCATTGCTCTCTCCTTTTCTTCTCAGGCTAAGGATTTGTACTTAGCTTAACTTACATTTCTAACTGTCTTTTTGATTTAACAGGGTTGGCAGGGAAGGGAAGAGCTGTCATAAATTGTTTCACCATCCTTTTTTTTTAATAAATTCTAAATCAAACAAACTCTGGAGGAGACTGTTTTACAAACAAAAAAAAATATCTCTAATGAAACGTGGAGACCTGTCTTGTCCCAGTTTCACTGATTTCTGGAGCAGTCACTCACACATAAAAATATGGGTGTAAAATGAGGATCTGCTTCTGAAAAACCTCATCTAACCTATGTCATGAAAAGTATGTTTATATTACAAATGCTAAATATAAAAATATATATAAGATTTTTAGGCCTATATTAATACCCAGAATGTTAAAAGGTGGCCCACTGTGTCCATTTCATGCAACAGAAAAACTGACAAGTGATTGTTACCATTTTCCTCATGCTTGGGTCTGAAATCACCTCCTCTGCTTGCAAATGCTTTGGGAGAGTTTGCTTAAGAAGAGAAGGTGTGAAGTAAAACCCAGCTTGTAAGACATTAACACTTGTTGGCTCCAGAAGAGGAACTACAATGACAATTAGATTTGGCCATTGACAATGGAGCAGATAATCACCAAAGCTAAAATCAGATTACCCAAAATGAAAATCTTGCCTGGCTGCAGCTGAGTTTCAGATGTTCTTATTCTAAGTGTACCAAGAGGAATTGCAATCCTGTTATCCAGACAAGGACCAAAAGCCCAAATCAAATACCAGACAGATTAAACTGTGGCTTCCCATGTCCCCTCCCTCCTGCTGAGCCCAGAGCCAGGCACTGCCCCTCCTTGGACACCTCCTGCCAGGCACTGCCTTCGGCTCTTCACCAGCAGCCTCTGAGCCAACTCACAACACCCAACCTGCAGATCCAGTTAAAAAGACAGTGTCAATACAAAAGGAAAACTTTTTGTCTCGTTGGCCTCTTGAGCTTTTCCACTCTTTGTGTTCACACACTGGTGCAGGATTACACATAAATTCAACAACAAATTTTATCCTCTGCTGGACAGGCACACTGCGGTCAGAGATGGTGCAATATCATGTTGGCAAACATTTGGGCTCCTTGGTATTTTTGTAAATTTATTAATACTCAGCCAAAGTTTGCAGAAGGGTTTAGCTAAAAGGTCAATGAAAGAATATCTGCATATTGTAAATCTAATAATCAGAGAAGATGTAATTTGTGTAAATTTGTAAAAAAGCCAAAGTAAACACTTTTAAGAAATTGCTCATATATCTGAGGCTAGAAGTGGGGTAATAAAAATAGAAATTATGTACATAGGACCTATTGTGGTATAGAAACTTAACCTCAACATATTGATTGAGGCAGTTCTTTTCCCTGAATTAATATACGCCTACAAGTGAGTATTTGTTTTAGGAAAGTTAAATAGAAAGGCCACGAATAAATATAAAGGCTGAGATGAAATAGCCATCTGGACTACATTAGCCCAAAATGCGTAATTGAAGCAAAGAGAGCATACATCCTTTGATCCAGTCACGCACAGCTGAAATGAAAGTCAATGGGCAATTCCTCTTATCTAATCGTTGGAGAAGAGTTTGCAGCACATGTGAGTGAGAAGGACCACTGGAGAAACCCAGCTGGGGCCACCTCTGCAGCAGGAGAACCCCAGGTACACAGCCAGAGGTGTCCTCGTGTCTGGTGCTACATCAGAGCCAGGACTTGGGTGCAAGCCCTAGCTAGGCTTCTGTTTAAACTGCTAAATCCATGTGTCCAGCCTTAGTTAATCCATGTCCATCTCTGCAGTTTCCACACAATTACCAGCAGAACCATATGGCAGGGCAAGCTTGAGCTTGGCTTTGTGCAGCTGGAAGGGGCGGGGTGGCTTTGCAATGCCCCATTCAGCCATGGTGTGGTCACCCAGTGTCCCACAGTGAGTGAGGGTGGGCAGCCAAGCAGGGAAACACCAGCCCCTTTTAATCCAGGTTGGTCTTGCAAGCAATGGCATGGGGAGGGGACGTGCAGTGTTGTACTGCTGCCTTGGAGTATCCTCCATTTGGTTAAAGGTGAGGACATGGGAATGGGATTGCCAAAAATAATAGTAAGAATGAGAGCCTGTACTTCCAGAGCTTGAATTCTGCCTCAGCCTTTGAATCCAGGGCTGGCTCTGGTCTTCAAGATGCACAGATGCACTTAACACTGAGGTGAAGGAGTGAACAGAACTGAGGTCTTTGAATAGCATTTGTAACCTACCATTGAAATCCCAGCCAACTGCTGAATAAGCTATAAACTGATCAGAAACTGCCTTCAGTAAGCTTTGCTTCCCTGAGCACCACCACCTCCTTGCCCAGGCCATACATGGCCCATCATCAAACCAAAGCCTGGAGCAGGTGGCTCTGCCTCCTGGCCCTTTGGCCTCTTGGCCAAAGGTGTCCCTGTCTGTCAGGGCTGCAAGTACCCCTGGTCCTAGGTCAGCAGTGCTGTGCTGGCAGAAGTCCAGTGTCTGAGCCATCAGAGCATAACAAACTTTTCACTGCTGTGGAGGGCTTGAGGGGACCGAGTGGGGCGGAGGAAGTGGCAGCAGGGCTGGTAGCCAGGGCGTAGCAGGGGGCCAGGAGGCAGAGGCACCTGCTCAAGAGCCAAGCAGGAGTGAGATGCCTGTTGATTTGGTGATGGGCAGCACACTGCCTGAGTGAGGAGACAGCAGTGCTCGGGACAGCAAAGCTTGCTGAGGGCAGCTCCTGATTAGTTTTTCGCTTACACAGGAGCTGGCTGGGATTTCAACAGCTGGTTCAACCACAGAGAACCAAACTGTCTCCTAGCAGAGCCCTGTCTGGAAAGGGGGAAGAAGAAATTTAGTTGAGTCCAAGGAAATAATTTTTCAAGATCCATCCCACCGTCAACTGCCAGCTTCTTGAATAGTTTTTCCATTTCTCCTGTGCTCCTCAGTTCTGTGCCTGTGGTTAATGTGACGGGTTTGTGAACAGGCAGAATGTAAAGTCAGCCCTTCTGTGCTGAGAACAACAGCTCTGTGGCCAACAGCATAATATTATCTAATAATCTCTCTTCATTATTTTCCCAGCTCACAGAGCAAGGGAAATGGTGTGCAATTGTTCACATATACACCCCCCCCATATATATGTATTTTCTAACATTACAACATTAAATATTCATGTGGAGAGTTTTTCCATTATTTCCCAAGCTCAAGCAGAAATTTTTAGATGGATTTGTCTGACTGACATTATGTTGATGATGTTATATTTTTTAAGGGATAGAGATGATAATTCCAGAAAAAAATAAAAAGAAGTGCCAGAGCCTGCTGATTTTGAGAGTGGGAAGCTTTTTAAAATTAAATTTTCAAATCCTTGAAAAACTCTGCATTGAGTAACTTCCAGACTGAGACAGACCCGTTCCAACTAGCTCTGTTGTGCATTGGGAAAACTGCCTGAGTAACTGAGAGATGTGTTTGGTATGGCTCTCTTAATGCTATCAAAAATTATGTAATGAATCCTATGACATACTGGCCATGATGGATGTTCTTTGGTAACAACCACTAGTCAAGTGAATGTGTGTGCTTTCTTCCAGTTAGTTAGGAAAGTCTGTGTGCCAGGCCATTATAGCCAGAGTAAAGACCCAGCAGTACAGAAAGGGCAGCTGAAAAAATACACTATGCCTTTGAATAACAGCTCTGAGTCCTGACAGCTCCCTTATTTAAATCCAATCTGCAAGCTGGAAAATAGCATGAAACAAGTTTTCTCTCAGGGACTGTATCACCCACTATTCTGTCCATACTCTCACTGGATGATGTCTTCCCTTTGTCCTCAAGATTCACCATATTAAATGAGTAAAACTTGCACAAGAGCTCAGAGGAAAAGAGGATGCCCCATATCCCAGGCACTCACTCTTTCCCACGCAGCACGGCCACCCTCCTGCACTGTCCATCTGCCAAGTAAAATTCAACATCTTGGAGACAAATGGCAAGGGGAAAAGATTTTTCATGAGAAATAGTGAATTTTCAGAGTGAATACTATATTCATATTTGTCAGGAACAAAAAGTACCATTTATAGCCACGTGCAGCTGAATATAAATGAGTTTGCACAGCTGAGTTAACTTTAACCCTGCTGGGGAGGAAGAAATTTAGCTTAAATGGAAAACCCCACAGCAGATTTCTCCAGCCACAGCCCCATCACTCCTGTACTGGCCCTTTTGGTCACACCACTGCAACCTGCCAGCAGTCTGAAAGGTTTGTAAATGAAACACCATACTCCAGGGCCAGGGGAAAGAAATACAGTTGAAGATTTTTTCCACCCCATTGAATCCAAGCCCAAATGCATTTGCAATCCTACCAGGAAAGCCCTCAGTGCTCTTACTTATCCAGACTTCATCATGGTTCCATGAAATCGGAAAATGTTGTCTGAAAATGAGGTCAGGGTGACCCATCTGAAACAGGAAGGGTGAAGTCAGAGGGCAAGGCAAACAAACACAATTACTACCTTTTGTCCCATTTCCAAGTCAATCTCTCAGGGTCAACAGATTCTCATCTGGAGATGTGGCTTCAAGTTCCTGCTCTGATCCAGCTGTTCCCATAGGTGTTCTGATGGAGCTGGCTGGTTTCTTGGTCTGCTCTAGCACTCACAGCACCTCTGCCCACCCCGGAGGTAGCAGGCTCTGTTGCTTGGTCAACGAGACCCTGTTTCACTCCTGCAGCCTCCCATCAGTCCTGGACAATAACTCAAGCCTGGTTTGGGGCTCCCTGGTAGGACTCCCCATTGCTGATGTGGAGCTGTGTGTGCCAGGCTGGAGAGAGGATGTCTGCATGGGACAGTGGCTGAGTGTGCCACTCACTGCCTCCATGCCCTTGTGGGGAAGCTCAGGGGAGACCAGGGATGTCTTTGATGAGGTTCAAGCTCCACCACTTTCTTCATCATTTGTCAAGGAACAGCTGGAGATACTCAGAACTGTGATTAGCTGATGTGGACTCACTATCAAACACAGGCTGCCAGAGGAAAGATTCAAGGATAGAAAAGAAGGGGAAAACAATATCTCTGGGATTTGTCCTCTTTCCACCCCATGCATGTTGCCTGAGTTGAGTTTCAAGGCTTTGTACATGTGCTGAGAGCAGGAGCAGCAGCTGGGCTGTGACATCCTGCAGTGCTGGGGGTGTGCAAGCTCCGGAGCAGTGCAGGACAGGAGGTCCCAAGTTTTCCAGGCATGGCTGTCTCCCCTGCTCTGGCTGGGCCTGCTCAGGAAGGCAGCAGCTGCTCTACAAGGAGAAGGTGTTTGTGTGGCTGTAGGCTGGGGGAGCTGATGTGGTCATCCCTGTCAGGCTGGTAGGTCTGATGTTGCTGGAGATACTGAGCTGTGATAACAGTCAAGTGTCACTGGCACCAGATGACAACCCTGCATTAAGCAACTTCTCCCCCTGCCCCATCCCTCAGTGAGAAACAGGTTTAAAAGAGAACATCTTCAGGATAGTACATCTTCTAGTTCATCCTTTGAACCAAAGCTAATAAACTGTGGGTGGGAATAGGTAACCCAGTAACTCGGCCTTAGAATTCACATGGATGGATGGATGGATGGATGGATGGATGGATGGATGGATGGATGGATGGATGGGATGGATGGATGGGATGGATGGACCTTTGGTAAAACACCCTTAGCCTTGGTGCCTTGTCCTAGATCAGCAGCTGCCCACATCTGGTTCCTGCTTGCTAACAGCTGGAAAGGCTGAAACAGGCTGTGATTCACCTAAAAGTTGGACCAGATGATCCTTGTGGGTCACTTCCAACTCAGAATATTCTATGATTCTGTGATGGAGGAGCTTCTCCAGATTTTTAGTCTGTCCAAGGCCATTTGAACATCAACCAATTTCTTAAAGTACATGCAGTCCTTGGAGGGAAGGTGGAGCCCTGGACTCGGCAGGGGAGCTGGCAGGCACGTGTTTAGTCCTTGATCCCTAAGCAAGAGAGTAAATACAGGACAGCAAAGTTTTCCACAGGAAAAATAAAAAGGGAGGGGGAAGAGTCAACTTGCACACATTTTTATATCAAGATGCACTCGTCAGGAGACATGAAACCAACACTTCACTAAGAAAGCAGAAGCTGTGAAGGGCTCGTTTGCTGACAGGCTCAGTCTCCTGTGGCCATTGAACTCGAGACCTACAGGGAGGTGAAGTACAATCATTTATATTGTTCAAAAACCACTGGGCTTTATCATAGCCTGCCACAGGAGTACAGACACCTACAGATCTGGGAGTGTAGCTCAGATCAATGGTAAGACTAGAAAGGAGGGGAAAATTCCCTGAGGGTATTGAAAGCAAAACAGCCCCCCAATCTTCAAAGGCAGCTTAGCAAGAGAAAGAGATCCCACAAGCTGATTTCTGCAGGCACTGCTTATCTTTTCCAGTGCTGGAGGTTTCACACTTTAAAGACTCACTTCCTCTACAGTGCTCACACAGCATC
Source organism: Notiomystis cincta (assembly GCA_013398075.1). Lineage (NCBI taxonomy): Eukaryota > Metazoa > Chordata > Aves > Passeriformes > Notiomystidae > Notiomystis > Notiomystis cincta. The sequence continues at coordinate 78,574 of VZRX01005380.1, read as the reverse complement.
AGTATAATAATATTTCCCCCTGCTCCCTGGTGTCAGTCATTATCTTACAGTCTCCCATATGTCTTAGTCAGATCACAAACACTGTTTCTGGGCTCTTCTGCAGAGTCACCTCTTCACACAAGAGGACAAACAACAAATAACTGCAAATCATTCCCAAGGTTTGTTTTCTCAGTGCTGCCAGATTTTTTCAAGACACTTTATAAAAACCATGTGAAATGGCTCGTCCTGACCCCTGAGCAGCAATGCCTGTAGCTCATGGCAAGGGAGCTGTTAACTGCAGCCTGCCATTCTCTCCTCGACCATTCCATCCACTCAGGTCTCTCTCTGTCTGTCCTGCCATGGTCTGTCAAACCACAGCCCTGGCTTTTGGGCACTCAGGGGTCTGGCAGAGGTGGCATGAGAAACCAGGCAAAAATCCTGCTCTTCACCCCTTCAGATGCATCCATAAAAATGGTACAGATAGCAGTCCTGATATGTTCCTTGTTTTCAGAATGCTCTCATGGTCTGGGAATGCACAGCTCTGCATCTTTCTAAGTCACCCTTCCTTTCAAGAAAGATGCTGTTTTGTATGTCATGTGCAGAGACAGGCAGAACAGACTGAGTCCTCTGAAGAAGAAAGAGAAAAAAAGAAAATTAGTACCATTTGGGGTGATTTTACTCAACCCATTAAGAACCATAGTTCTGACAAAAGATAAATTGCCAGTAACTGAAGATGGCATAAGAAGGAGGATCTGCAATATCCTATATTAGCATGTATGTTGGCTCAGTAAATTATCTAATTTCTATTTTTCTGTATTTGGTCCCTGCCTATCCACTGCACTCCTTTATGCAATAATAAAATGTTTTCTAAATAAAGCTCCAGCCCAAAGACCCCACTCTGAGTAAAGTAATGGAAGTAAACAAGCAAGCAGCTAACTGGAGCTAATTATATATCTGCCAGCAGCTTTGCTTTTAAGCACCTTACAGGTGAACGTTTTAATTACTTAATGTGCTCTATTGTTCTTGAATTAGATATAAGAAAAATAACAGTGATCCAATCCCTTTTTTATTTTTACACACCGGAGTTGGAAGGCTTTGTAAGGGGATTATGCATGTGTTAATCCTCTTTAGCTATGATAAAGTTCTCTGCTTCCTAGTGAGGTTGTTTAACCCTCTTCTAACAGCTGAGGGAAGCTGGAGAAGATGAGTTACACTTGGGAGAATTGAAAGCAGAAAGAAAGAATGCTGTAATGGGCTCAGAGTATCAGCAGCATCCTAAAAGCACCTATTGGGTGACCCGTAATTCCATCAGGTGGAATTACCCATTGCTGAAGTACAGTGTTCCTGCATCTGGAAAACAGCATCATGCTGTGAGGAGCGATGGGGAAAAGAGATGGATGCCTCAAATCAATGGAGCAACGGGAGCATGTACCTGGACTCATCCCTTGTAATTTGGGTGCTTGCAGAAGGTGATGTGATGTGAAGGCTGCTGTAGCTACACGCCTGCTACCAGCAGGGAGGCTCCTCCAGAGGTCACCTGCAACTCCAGAGGATGATTAAACCATCTACTACCTCCCTTGCTCTTTGGAGTGCCTACAGAATATTCCTGACTGGCAAAGAAGCCTGTGGGGACTCTGCACCTAATTAAGGCTCTTCTGTCAATTGTTTTAAGTGGAGATGAATCCAAGCATCCCATGCTGCTGCTGGGAGAGGCTGACTGCTGCATGACAGAAAGTGACATGGCTGCTGAGGGAGAGGAGTGAAAAGTCCTTGTTAGGGGAACAGAAGAGAGGCTGATGCAGACTGTCACCAGGGCACATCTGTCACCTGCTGAAAGCTGAAGCCTTGTAGGACCATATTAGGTAGAGCGATAGAGATGAGCCAGGAACCCAGCTCAGAAACAAAGGCTTTATTTTAGTTCCTTTTCCTTTTCACTTTAAAATGGCTGTTACCTTCTTATCAAGTTCAAAAAGTAATAAGTCCTTAATGAAAGATCTATGATGCATCAAGGCAGAAGAGCATGGCTGATGGAAACAAACACCAGGGTCTGACAGGTTCAAGAACAGTATTTAAAAGCAGAAATTGAAACTTTTTAACCTGGTACAAAGACACTTGGTCATCATCTCTTAAATTCTTGCTATAACAAAGCAGGGAAAACATCCTGATGCAAAGAAGATCAGTTCATTCAGCAATAACAATAAATGCAAAACCAAAACCAAGAAGGCCTTAAGGTCCTGCTGTTAGTGGCAGACCTTTACCAAATCATCCACTTTTACAAATTACAGTTTCTTCATGCAGGAAGGCATTGCATGCTTGGGCAAAAAACCCCACAGCAAAGAGGTTTCTCTGGAGTTGTCCATCCAAGAAGTGTACACAGCACTCCAGGTGGGGGGTCAGGAGCAGAGCAGAGGGGCAGAACCCCCTCCCTTGCCCTGCTGGCCATGCTGCTTTTGATGAAGCCCAGGACACAATTTGCTTTCAGGGCTGTAAGCACACATTGCTGGGTCATGTCCAGTTTTTCATCCACCAGAACCCCCTCCTCCATGGGGCTGCTCTCAAAGAGTTCTCCCAGTTTGTATGCAAGATCTTCTGCTGTGCCCTAAGTGTGTTCATCCACCTTTAGCAAACCCTAATTTTACATCAACAGCCAAGGTATTGGTCATGAAAGCTCACTGGAAAAGGTAGCTAAATTGAAGTAAGCCAGAGAAACAAAATGAAATTAAGATCAGAATATAAGAATGGAGGGGGTACCACCTTGCTCCTGTTCCATCTTACATTGTATTTTCATTTTTAAGGACTAAGAGACGTGGATAACATTCTTGGATTTACTACAGAAGCCCTTTTTTAGGAAGTCCCATGGTAATTTTCAGGTAACAGCATGGAACCCAAAGGTCTGGGATTTTACTCTTCTCTTTGTCTTCAGCTTCCTGAGGAAATGTAGACAAGTGACTTACCCTTTGTCCTCATTTCTATTCTTTAACATGAATTTACTGGCCACTACCCCCATCAAGTTTGCAATGTCCTATGCATTGTTTCAAAGAAATTTCTTCAACATGGAAGTGGTAAAAGAAAACAAACTCTACAGCATGAAAGATCATTACTGGTAATCACGTTACCATCCCTGTGAGGAGCACTGGGACTGAATGAACAGCGTGTGCTGCCGAAACCCAAAGTCACCAAGTGGAACATTTCACCCTGAGAGGTATTTTGGGATGTTTAGAGAACATGTCACCAGGAAATTGCAATTCAGCTCTATCTGGTTTCTCCACCCCAACCTCTGTCCTGCTCTACCAGATGCATTTTAAATGTGGGCAAATGGAATGCATAGATGTGGATTTGGGAGCCAAATATGGCAAAGTCAGCAAAGGGCAGAAATAATAATATTTAAAAAGTTATAAGCATCATTTTGCATCACCTACAACCCTTACAGCACATAAATAAGAAAAAAACAACCCTAAATGTCTCAGCTAATGTAATAAAAGGTCTTGGTTTTCTTCCAGGTTATTTATTTGATTAATGGAAATATATGACTCTTAGCGATATTTTTCACTGTATTCTTTTTCCTCTCCATTAAGTACTGAAGTCAGGCTACAACAAAAACCAGTACAGGCTTACTTATATTAGTGGCTACCCTATACAGAACCAAACTGAGAAGAGGAAGGACACTGTTTCCTCCTGCAAGAAATGAAGGCTGCACTTTCTTCCTCTAGCTCACCACATAAAATATTTTTTCCCCAACAGCCATCTTAACATTAACAGATAGAAGTCATAGTAATTGGTACAAGTTGGGTGCCTTGTTGAGGTTTGTGACCAGAAGGATTTTCCAAATCTTTAGTAAAAATGGCACTTAATGGAGAAATGGGAATTCTTTGCAGATGGTATGAAGTTCTGAATGCTTGCTGATAAATACTCTGAGTTGTCCAAAACTCTGAGCCACATAAACACATGAAGCAATAACAATCTGCACTCATGGCTTCCCTGTCCCAAAGAGATTGGCAGAGATGAGACACAGGCTCATCTGAGCAAGGAAATAAACTCACAACTTCATGGCTACAGCCACAAACTCAAGGGAATGGGCAGCACTGGAGATCGTGCCCTGGTTCAGCTGAGTTCCTGGGAGCAAAAACCAAGCCACCTTTTCAAACAGCAGTCATCCTATCCCATCCAGTGCCCTACAAAAGGCCAGTGGGAACAGGAGGAAAGCCAAGAGAACCCTGGCCAGAGCTTCATCCCAAAGATCCTTTGGAGAAAGTGGTGTTCCCTTCAAATCAGGAAGGTACTCAGACAAGAAATTGGTAGTCTGTGTATGGTGGAAACCAGAATAGAAGTCTGTTGCTCTTGCTCTCCAAAGACTAGAGCTGTCATTTAACACTTTAATTAAAAGTCTTCTCAAAGCTACTCATTTGATTTATTTTGCTTTGGCTATTCTGTAGCAAGTTTGACAACACAGGCACTTTGCAGGACTGTGTGTATAGCACTTGTAATTAAAGTCAACGGGAGTTATGAAATCTTTAAAACCGAGCCAGGGTGGCTAAAGCCAGTAGCCCAAAATTAGAAGCAACATTTGAAAATCCAGGTCACGTTCTCTGTGTGTTTGTGTTACAGCATCACCTAGGGGCTACAACTGAGATTAATGCCTACACCTCCTGGATCTTCCAGGGGTACAGACAGACTTGGATGCTTCCAAATGTTCAGGCATATTGTAGTCATTGTCACAGAGACTGTACTGAACCAGGCTCTGAGCATTTTGATGAGAAAGTTCATCTGGCAGATTTATATGCACATAAACAAACACACAAAAGTATTTTATGCATTGTTTTTTGAGCAAGAACCACTAAAATACTGAACTGGAGGGCACAGCAGTTATAGAACATACTTTGGATCACAGCCACAGGAATGCTGCTGCTGTAAATTCCCCTACTCTAAAAAACATTAAATAAGCCATCCAGTTATTTCATGATCATCTGAAAACTGAGATTCTCAAAAACGATGAAAATTGAACCCATGTGTATCCTTAGTATAGTCTGGCACTTACATTGTTGCTGATTATAGGAATTCAATGTTTATAATTTACATTCTTTCCCACACTTGCTTTTTTTCTTTCTGCATGGAAGTAAAAACTCACTTGGTCTTACCATAATATAAGACTGTTGAGGGCAAGACTGTGCCTTTGTAAGAGAAACAAAATCCAAGCATGAGAGACCAATTCTTTCACTGAGAAATGGTGGAAACAGAGTCCAAATTAAAGACACAGGAAGGAGCTGGAAATAAAAATTAATACCACAGATTTCCAAAGTCCTTGGAGATAATCATGTCTTGGATTCATCTTTAGAGTATGAAGGAACTTGATAAATCCAAAGTGAACAGAGACGTGACAAACATAAAACAGAAGACTTGTGCAGGATCTACTCTTTGTGATGTTCTTCAGATGTACAGCATATTGCCAAAAGCAACAGCAGAGCTAGAATCCTCCAGAAACTAACAAACAAACAAACAAAAGTACTTTCTCCAGACCCCAACCAGGTTCCTAGAGCCAACCTGATGCTTTATGCACACAGCTCTCATGTACAGGCAGGTTACAATATAAAATGTGAGCAAGCTGAAAAAGCCTGCTTACTATCTTCACACTGTCAGTGGTAAGCCCTCTGGCCCCTGCTGTGCTGACCAGCCTGAAAGGTGCATCACTTAGTCCAAAAAAAGCTGGAAGTAGCAGAGCCTGACTATCAGCTGGCTTCAGGGGGGCTCATACCAATGACAGCAGCACAGGGGAAGGCACCTGAGGTGCACGTGAAGCCACAGCACTGAGAGATGAGTGAGCAGGCACAAAGGCAACAGACCATGTACCCTGCTGGGTGTAAGCCAGGAGTCTGGTTGTCCTTGTACTTTTCAGCTGACTGTATGAAGAGCTAATGGTTTTCTAGTCCTGCTTTCTTGGAGTAATATATATGTGCCTGATTCCTGACCAGCCATGCTAAAGCAAAGTGAGTAATGTGGGCAGGGTGTTTGTCCAAACACATTTCCACTCAACTGGGAAACTGCCCCTTTAGGGAATTACCTTTATTTGCTGAATTAGGACCAGGACCTGCCATGGCTTCAGAGGACAAAACTCTGGTTTGGATAAGAAGGCAGATCATACCTGCAGACAAAGGGAGCCAGGGTACTGCAGGAACATACAAGAAGTAAAATCAGCTCAGAAACCTCTGGTTAAACCTAATTTGTGTGTTCTTTAGAGTGCTCCAGCCTATACCAGAGGGAACAGGTGGCTCAGGACAGTAGTGCTTAAGCCCATGTATACATTAACAGGACATAACTGAATGTGAGCACTCAGTCACCAAAGCAGGCACACCAACACTTTATTTTAATCATGATACCAGCTTTTGGCTCCAGCTTCTAGTCTGTGTCAAATCATATGATCTTAATGGTGTGCAAGTTGTGCCACAGGGCAACTGAGCACAAATGAAGCCACTAGGCCCATCTGACACTGCTGATTAAGCTCCACCCTCAACAGCAACTACCAAGTCATAAAATAAGATTGATCAAATGTAGTAGAGCTCCATGCTTATAAGAGCACCTTTCTGAAGTGTTGCTTCTTAAACAAAGTTTCTTCCACTGTTCCAATTTTTTTCCCAGTATTTTTAAGGCTTTAATGAAGAATGAAAAGGTAAACACCCCCACCCCCCGCAATGTAGTAAGAGAGGTCACTCTTTTAAAATTTTTAATCAGGTATTTTCCCATCCTTCAGAAGAGATTTACAAACTGAACACTTGACTTTTAGCTGTTCTTCCCAGACCATGAACAAGTTTAAATCCTTAATTTAGGCTATTCCTAACTTTACTACAACCTCAGGATTTATGGCCTTTCTGTAAACCACCAATCAAAAAGACAAGTCATGTTGAAGAAAAGCCCTTCCCAGCAAATCAGAAAGTCCCACTATTCAATGCCTGTATAGAGAAGGAACTGAACAAGAAAAGGAAAGCCATGCTGCTTTACAAACTATACATCTGGCTCTGAAGAGCAGTCAAGAGCCCACAGTAGGTTTTAGGAATAATAAGAGAACTGGAAACTGCTACTGTGGGAACTTATCAGCAGAAAGACAAAGCAAAGTGTTTTAGACACTCAGTGGCACCTTTATACTGGCTGTTTACCTGCCAACAGCCTGTCCTACAGTCCTGGTACAGGAGGCCTTGTTTCTTCTTTGAAGGTCTGTCATGAGCCCATCTTGCCACTCAGCTCTCCCATCCAATAGTACATAGAACCCAAAAAGAACAATTAAGACAAGAACTTATTCTGTACACTAGAAAAACTTCTGAAGAGATAATATAACTGTTCATGTGATCAGATCTGCTGCTCCAAAATAATAAATTACAGCAAAACCTTAAGAGTGCACTATAGGCTGCTCAGGAACCACTGCCTTTGTCAAAATTAATTTCCTTCAAATAATACCTAATAGCTTCTAAAGGCAGTATGTCATCATTTCCTGTGCCTTACAGGTACAGACAAACACACATAATGGTGACATGGGTTGATTTACTCAATTGTTGCAAAATACAATGCTTTGCAATCAATACAGAGGAATTATATTCAAAAATTATTAAATATGTGATAACATCTGTGTCCTCTTGTGATAAAGTAAAAAAATTTAAAGTTTTAACAGCTGGAACATCAAGTGATGATCTTCACAGAAGAGTAACAAAAGAATTGGTCAAAACCATGTTCCAAATATTTCATTAGATGTGGTATATGATCTATGCAGCAACCTTAATACTGGAATTCAGTACTCAGCACGAGTTCTGGTTCATTGTATACCTCTATTTTAAAACTCTCCTTTTTTATTTAATCTACTACCTAAAGTTCTTGCCAAGACCCTCTGCTTACACCACACTGCCTCAAATTAGCCTTCCTTCAATGACTGACATTGAGGGACAGCCTCTGGAAGGCCAATTCCAATCCCTCTGTAGCAGCACAGGAGATCACTGGAGGACAGAGAAAGGAAAGAACATCAGAAGCAGGGAAACAGGAATGAGAGGCTGTGACAGAACAAGTGGTTACAAACAGGACAGTGTGTCCATGACTGTCACCAAGCACTGCTCAAGCAGCAGAACTCACACATGGGCACTTGCTGCTGAACAGCTCCGTGATTTGTCATTATGGGTGTTACACACACACAGAATTCAGCAACAGCACAGTAACTGGTAAAACTGAGATCACTAATTTGATCAGCAGTGATCAAAAGCACCTTTCCAATGCCTTCCAGTGCAAAGCTCACATGCAAAGTGATGGGCTGAAAATACACTTGTCAGTCAGTGGAGGACTTGTGAGAACACACATGAATTCCAGCCAGAACTGCTGACAGAGGAGACAAACTGCCATTTTCCAAACAGCACTTGAATATTTTACTTAAGTTCCCCTTCTCCCTAGCCACCTCTCTTTTAACGTAAAGAAAGAAAAAACCCCAACAAACCCAAAGAAACAAACAAACAAAAAACAAACCCAGAAACCAAACCTCCCAAACAAACAACCCCCCCAAATCAACACCCTCCCAACCCCCCACACCAAACAAAACACCACACAACAACAAAAAAAACCAAACACAAAAATTTAAAGTAAAAAGACTTAATTGGAAATAATTTAAAAGTGTTGTCAAACAACATTTCTTCAAGGCCAAGCTGTTGTAATAGTACACAGAAGTCAGCTTCCAACAAGATGACATTTCAATATTTCTTTCCAATATTTTTAGGGTGCAGTTCAGCAATGTGAGCACCAGGTCTGCATTTACAAAACGTGTGCTTGTCCCCACAGGCAGGTAGATGTTGTACTTCAGCATCAGTTTACACATGTAAGCTTTGCATACATGGTTGGTGTATACCCCTTGCAAGTACAAAATAGGCTCTCACCTTTGAAAACCACAGTACTTAAAATACCTAAACCATTAGATTTCACATCTCTTGCTTTGGTATTGAATCAATAGAAAATTTACAATGCCATTCTTCAGTCTTACACAGACTGAGTTTTTAACTAAGGAAATAAAAAAAGTAACAAGTCTCAGTATCCAAAGAAATCTAAAATACATTCATCAATATGTAGTACATTACAAATACAAAGGCAGTATATGGAATTGCTATAGCATGAATGAAACCCAAGTAGTTGTAGGAGAGCCTGAAAGTCTTCCTAACATATTTTTTCATGTAACATTAAGCATGTCACTGCAGCAATGATGACATAGCAGCTTCTACTACATTACTTTCCAAGTTGTACACTCCATGTTTGATTGAAAAGCAGGGTAGGAAATTAAAGGCCTCTGAGGAGCTCAGCAGCAACACTTAAGTGCATTGAAAACACTGATAATCTGTGGCACATAGGAACTGATGGATTACACAGGAAACTTTCTTCTATTTACAGTATTGTACACTTGTATAAAGTCTCTGCTGCATTTTTTCTTTAGTACTTGGCCTGTGGCAAATCACAGTAACATTAGTCAAAGAAAAAGGAAATCCCATTTTCTCACAAAGACTAAGTAATTAATGGGCATTACTTATCCTTGCTTAAGCTATCTACCCCTCTGAATGCCTTGAATCCCAAAATTTAATTGGCACTAAAACATTTTGATAACTTAATACAGAAACTGATTACTCATGATTGCTTACCTCTTGACTTAATCATTACATTCACTGCTGGAAAATTATCCACTTTGCTAGATGTCACAATTAATACATTAAAAAAACCCAAAAGAACACTCAGACAAAAAGTAAATCACCCTTCAAAAAAAAAAAACAAACCAACAACCTGCCAGAAAGAGTGACTTTGCTGTTGAGTATCTGATGCATGATAGGAAACACCAAAGCAATAGGGTATATCACAGTGACATCACGCTGCCTCTCAGACACCAAAGACTACAGCAAGTCTTCACAAATAATTTTGTTCATGGAGATAGTAAGCAACTCAGCTTCAGCAAAATCTGCCTTATCACCAAGCTCAGTAGGGCATCTGAGCCTTCAAAGCAGTTTCTGATATCAGGCTGAAGACAATAGGATTTCTGGGTCCAGCTGGGATGGAAGCAAATAGAAGGAAGTATGAAGAAACATTGTACACAATATGGCACAGATGAAAAAAGACATATTTACACTTGAAAATGCAAAACATACCACAATAGAGGAGGAAAAACATTGAAATAACATGACCTCTGTCTCTGAGGACAGGAGGCATGGTCCTCTACTATGAAGCAGATTTTTATATATGTATGTTAAAAACTTAAAAAAAATGAAGGTGTATGAATCAAGCAGGAGAACAATGTAAAACAAAAAAGCCCTGTGTTTGAAGATCAATTTCACATCCTTTATAAGAAACCTGGACCCACTTCCTTCCTGGTAAAACCCTGACACAAGGCCTAAAGAGCCTTTAAATAAAAACAAGTAATATGAAATTTTAAAATACTTACTAACAGTTGTATGGAAAAGTTTTGTTGTGAGACTGAGAAAGAAGGGCAGAATTGCTTTTAGTCAAAGGCTTGCATACTCTTCTAGAAAACAATTAACACTGTAAACCAAACAAAAAAAAATCCAATCAACTACACCAACTGACTATCAGTTTACTAACCTTTGGGTTTAAGTCCTCAACTAAGATATTAAAAATGAACTTGCAACACCTGAACACAAAACAGAGAGTACCTGCTATGACAAAATGTCATTTTTTCCCCAGTATACCCTTCCTGAACTTTTGGTGCCACATGCTGAAGAAACTAGATCTACATCAGTGAATGGCAAGTGTCATCAGGCAGTGATCTGCACTACACTGGTGGCTCTACTTCATCATCCTTTTCTTCAACACCTCCTTTTTTAAACTTTAATTTAAAAATCAATCTTCCATTTGGTAATTCAGAGCCAGGTCTGATCTTCTTTGTCTCCTCTGGTCACGCTGTAGGATGTCTTCAGATACAGATTCTTATTTCTTGCCAATTCCATTTGATACTTTTGACTTGGAGTGTCGGTTCCTCCTTCTAGATGAATGGCTTTCACTATTGCCTGAAGGTTTTGGTGGACTACTCTCAGCACCTACTGAGAAATAAATGTTTATTTAATACATATACATATTGATATAGTTGACATTGTCAAGCTCCTATCTGAAAGACAGTAAGGCTTTTTAGAGCTACACTGTTTACAGTATGGATTGTCTCAGCCTAATACAAACTGGTTGATACTTGTACTCCATCTAGTGGCTTATTTTTTTTTAAAGCAATTCTTAATACTCCTGTAAAATTCTTCCCCACTCCCCATAAAATCAGAAGTTTTCTACAGCAGAGTACAGTGGTGAAACATCTTCCATTTAAAATCATATCAATAATTAAAGCTCCCCATTTTTCTTACTGGCAGGTACTAATATCACAAATTAAGAACTAAGTAAACAAGGTCTTTTAAGGATCTTCCTAGAGTACACTTCTGGATTTCAATCTTTCATATGACAGAACATATTTGATTCTGAGAAAAAAAAGGAAGACAGTGGGCACCAAAAAAAGAAATCAAGAACAAAAATGTGAAAGAAGCTGAAGCCTGTAATTAATGAAGTAGCAGGAAGTTATGGAGAAAGGGTTTTTTTGGTCAGATTTCTCCAGCACAAATAAATGGGAAAAACATTCTGAGTGCAAATGATTTTTCTCCAAAATATAAGTCTACGTATTTACTAAACAGAGAATAAACATCCAGAAAAATCATGTATGAAATATGAAGATCTGCTGTAGGTGCTTTTCAAGCATATGATAAATAAGAAATAATTTTAATTATACAAACACCTGGAACATAAACTCTGACAGGTAACTTCCAGGTGTGAATTTTTGATATTTTTCAATAAGCAAGACCACAGCATAAAAGCCAGTGGCAGATAACTGACCTCTAGTGTAGGGAAAAGAAGTCAGAAAGAAGCTGCCTTTGCTAAATGCAGAGAAAGTTGCTTGTGACCATCAGCACTGCACTGACAAGGCAAGTGTCAGTAAGAACACAAGCTCCAGGGCACATTGCTGACTATTTCTTAGCGAGCCAAAATAAAAGTACAGTTCACATTCATATGTTGCAAATCAAACATGCAATGTTCAGAGAGAAATCCTGTCCACAACAGTTATGAAATGCATAATTCCCTACACCTACAATAATGGCCTGGAGTAACAGCAGAAAAAAATCAGTTGACACACTAAAAATAAATACATTTCCAAGAATCAGAATTTTAGAAGGCAGTAAAGGAAAACAGCTTTGCAGATGATTTATCTGCATTGGTCCTGCAGGGATGTTAAAACAAGTGCAGCTGAAACAAGGTAAGTTTCTGAAGCCTCATTTTCTAGTGCTGAGCCTTAATGATACCATTTCAGGAACACAGCTACAGAAGTACCAATACCTCTGCTGAATTTAGAATGAAGCCAGGAAGCATCTGGACTGTATGGACTGTCTTCACTTTCTGATAAGGTCTGCAAAAACAAGGACACATGCCAGTTCTTGTTATCAGTACTCCTCCCATTTGCAGCTGGACTTGTAAACTGTGGCAGAACCCCTCATAAAACATTCAGGCAGCACTTGGGACTTCTCCCTTCCTAGTTAGAAGGCACCACATAGATGATACAATGAGAACTCAGCACTTGCCACGTGATCTGTTGTGTAACCAAGTATTCTTAATATTCCCCTAGCATTCCACCTGTACAATGGGAACATTAGCTAACCATTCATCCTTGAACGCTTTGCTAAAATTACGGCCTCATTTTGGGTAACTAAGAGGACAGCACTCTTTAGAAACCACAGCGTAATTTGGGATCTGTCCAAGGCCTGCTGAATTCAGAGTTCTCTCTATTGACTTCAGTTACATTCTAGACCATCCCCCCTTATCCCCATTTATGCTAACTCTGGTAAGGAATTCCAGTATCTGGGAGCTTTGGAGTCTTAACTCTGGAATAAAACAAAACCAGGCTTCTTTAGTATATGTACCTTTTCTCGGTGGCCGTAGTACTCTGCGTACCAAACCATACCATATAAACACAGGAAAGTTGTAAAGGCCTAGAAGGGAGGAGAAGAAAAAGAACAAATATGTAAAAACTTTTTCCAAATTCCTTGCTGATTCAAGGTCTCAGGGTTCCTGGAGATGCCACATTTAGACTTTCATGCTCTGTTTCTCCCTGCATCTTTTGTCAGGATGAGTAAGACTCATGCATCAACTTCAAGCTACGCACAGATCCTGCCACCGTGGGGTATGCAGAACAATTCCCAGTGGGAGCAGGAAAATACACCCAGATCACCCACAGGAAACACTGCCAACAGGATTTCTGTCCACACTCTGTACAGTCACCATACAGAGGTAGTTGGTAGGCACTTGTAGGTATAATATCAGGAACAACCAATCTGGGAGAAAACTGAATTCTCCTTCTCCCTGCTCACACTTCAGGCTAGGTTACATTCTTGGTTTTGGGGTGCTCTGATCTGAGAAGTAATTCAATACTTTTCTCCTCTGAAGTTTCAGGAATAAAATCACCATGCTAAGTAAGAGAACAATAAATTCTGACTCCCCATCACCTGTTCAAACTGTGTTCCCAGTTAGAAGGGAGAAGTATTTATCTGTCAGCCCATTATAAATGCCTTATTTTTCACTGACCATGAAAAATGTGTTTGGCATCAGAGTTACAAGTCTGGCAAGACAAACGTCCATTTACTGTTATAAAATGGGCACTTCATGCTGCATTTGCAGTAATCACACTGAAGTACAGAAAGTTACAGGCTTAGTGAGAATGATTTGCTTGATAAATGAGGGTTGTTTTTGTAGTTGTAAGACTTCAGTGTGGCACAACACACATTGCTTATTAACACTATCCAATAACTCCTGTTCATTTCCAGCAGGCACTACAGCAAGCACCACCAAAGTTAGGCTCAACTGAACTGACATCATCTCTCATGAAGACAAAACCTCCTGCAACTACTGTTTGTTTCATTGTTAAGCACCAGCAATCTGCTACGTCAAGAAAGGAGAAAATAAAGTTATTCTAGTCCCTTCAAAGAGACTTCCAAGCAATCTAGCATTTCCTTTTCCTAGGACATGCACAAAGTTCCTTACCACCATTCCCCCACAACGATCCCCTGCTGCCAATGTTCCAGAGAGGAAGCTATTTGGATGCTTTCAATGCTTTTGTCATGCTTTATGTTTCACATGAGAAATCTCACTTACCACACAGAGAAGCCAAAACACAACATACAGTATTTGTGTTTTGGAAAACAGATCTTGTCCAAACTTTATGCACACAATAGCTTCGAGGAAGGCAATTACCCTGTGGGTAAATGAAAGCAGGGGGGAGAGTGATTAAAAGCACTAAGGACTTAATTCACATGTTCACAACTCAGACCCCAGACTGTCAACTCTAAACAAGCAGTACCCTCTAGTGAGCACACACTGCCTTGACACCACCATTTACTGAAATTCTTTGGAAAATGTCTTTTTCTTTCTATACTTTTTTCAGCATAAACAGCACAAAAAAGTGTTTGACCATCAGTTCACTGTCCCATGTGGCTCCAGGGAACAAGGAGTGTGTGCCAATAGCAGAGAATCTTCATTTGTGCCTACAACTGTGCTTCAGCTCTCACCAGATTAAATTTCCTCCCCAAGCTGAACATCCAACAGACTCCCTTGATGGATGAACTAGGACTGTGCTTTGTTTATTCTCTACTAGATGTAAATCTACTACAATTCTAAACTGTCTACTTTGTTTGCTTCACACGTATCTCCCATATTTTCACATATGAGAAAATTCACAGGAAACAACATTTCAAATTCTCCGAGAATCCATGCATTTGCTCTGGTTTATCTGTAAACTCAGGTCCACATGACAACATCAGAGGACTTGGAGAGAAATGTGAGAGGAAAAAAATACAGCTTTTACTTTCCTCACTGACATTAAAAGAATAAAAAAAAAATCTCCATCTCCCTCCCTGCTACCAGGTGTTTACATCTTTTCAGGTTCAAAGCTGTGAAGACTTTTTCACCACTTGTTTATGAATCCAAAGTTTCTATCACCTGCCATGGAAATAAATTTAGTTTGTATAGGTCCTGAAGAGAAAATTACGTATGTTTAACAACACAAGTGTAGAAATGTGACATTAAAAACATACAGTAAAAGTGTAGAAAACTGACTCATCTCAATCTGAAGCAAATCATGGAAAACACTATTAAATTTAAAGTGTAATACTTAGCTTGTTGAATAGAGACTTTAAGGTTGTACATCAGAGCAATGCATGAAAACTCCTCCTCACCTATGTGCAGACACACTTAACATCAGCTCAGGTGTTCTGGTCTCCCAAGCCTGACAATGCAGGACACGTTCCCTACCAGCACACTCCATAACCAGTTCACAAAAATGGCATTGCTACCTTTCAGAGAAGACCCAGTTTCCCCATGAAAGTGGGAGGAGAGATGAGTGATTGACTAAACCACTGGTATTGCAGAGATGGTCTTGGTGCAAGTAACAAATTTCCCTGTATTATTTAATGTGATTCCAGCGTGAAGAGTGGGGCCAAAACTTAGAACTGTGGAATTAACACCCAACTGATCAATACACAAATTAATGAGATGCCTATTAATAAAAAATTGCCAGCAGTATTACTCTCTTGGGTCACTAACTATTTTTCTTTCTTGGTTTTATATCATTCTTAATGATCCAGCTGCAGATTGAAATATCATGCGACCAAACTGCAGGAGTGGGAAGAGAAAGACCACCATCAGGAAACAAACACAGGGTTATGATATACTCAAAGGTATAAACAAAACAATAGACTATTTTCAAGAAGGACTCAAAAAAAATACAGCTGTTTGCCCTGCATTTATACATTCTTTCTGTTATTCACGTCAAAATACTTGGGTTAAGCACCTTTTACAACAGGACAGCTATTACAGTTTATGATGTGGTAAATCAAGAGAAAGAAGGATGCTAACAGTGAAAGATGTTAGTGTCCTACTGAAGGGTGATGAGAATATTTCACAGAACTAAATATGGTAAGTTTTCATTCAATCAAAATGGTCTTGTAACATCCTGAAATATATTCCTTTTCAAAAGGCTTCATCTTAAAAAAAATAGTGCAATTTCAGCAGGGCTGTTGCTTTGGCCTTGTTCATGCCTTACATTACTTACTGTACATCTATCAAGAGTGATGCAATAGTATGTGTCAAGTTGAAAAGAAACAGTTTTGTACTAATGAAAGGCACTAATTTTAATTATACCCATAGTTAGGCTGTTAAAAATTCCATTTGTATCTTTAGAAGTGTCTTGATTACCACAGATATGAATATTCTATATACTTCTTTTAATTGCTTCAGAAATTATATTCTAGATAGTTAAATTATTGGAAGATTTCCTTTTTCTGCAATCAACAGGAACACCTAGTGCTGCTCTGTTCTAGCAGATTACAAAAGTAAGCAGTATGAAGGAGAATACTTATTCCATACACAATTCCCACTATTAGATCAGGCTGTGGGTGAGTGTTGTATTGCAGCTCTTGTTATTGCAATTGTACAGACATATTTGGGTGTCTATTCATGTACACATGACATCAAAGTGTTCAGTGAGAGCTTTGGACCAAGGATGATGGGTTCTGCAATCCTTAATCAGTTTTTCAGAAGCCACCATGCAAACTCTTCATTTCAAGGTGTCCTCTAAGAGACAAAGAGATTGCAGCCAAGGTCACCATGGCTCACAGTACACTCACAGAAAAAGTGGGTAACTGTGGTGTGTTTCACTGTCCTCTGCTGTGATGCTAACAGCAGCAATGCCAACTTTGCCAGCCAGGGAAACATTACTCACAAACATCAGACAAAGGCAAGCTGTAGAGGCAAAAGCTTTGTCCTTCTCACCTGAGAAGATGGGCAGAAAGGCCAATGCTATTTTGAAGGAGCCTAGCTTTATCCAACAGTTCCTAGTTCTTCCTTCTGTTGGCCTTACTCATTTCATCACTTCCCATGTTCTACCTCCAAATTCAGAATTTCCCCTTCCTCTGAACTTGCAAAACCAGAACAAGGAGAGGCTTCATGGGAACTGCCTGTTCCTGTGCTGGACCCATCCTTAACACTTGTCCAAGTGCTTCAGGAACGCAGCAAGAACACTTACCCGAACACCCAGCACTGAGTTCCCACCCTCTTGCACTGTGTGTCTGTGAGGTAAGCATAGTATTGCCTGAGAAGGGAAGCAAGAAAATTCTTCAGTGAGGTTCAAAGTCCCCAGAATATTTACATTTAGAAAACAACTTTGTGTTAAAGATATATCCATAGTGAAAATGAAGTGCTGATGGTTAAATTCACATGCAATCATTCTGGATGTCTACCAGATGGCTTCAATTCTAGTAGGACAGATTATCACGTATATCAAATAGCTTGAGACAACACAGAAAACAATCCTGAGAGTGAGGACTGGGAAAGTACCCAAACTAGTAGGCTAGCAACACTTGTCTCCTCCACTCCAGAGTCTCCAATTCTTATAGGCAAACTGCAACAGTCCCAAAAGAATTAGAGAATTTTTTTACACAGTTTTATTTATTAACAACTGCATTTTCTTGAGAAATGTGGCTTTGAATCTTGAAAGAATATGGCTATTCTATATCCTGACTGAATGGTCCATTCACTGGCATATTTTCCATTCAATAATAGCAGAATTTTTCACTATTTTGAAAGTAGCATGGAAATCCTTCTGCTCTGTTCTCTAAGCTCCAGAAATTTAAGAATTTAGAGAGGGGAATTCCAAAGAAGTGGAATCAAAGTTCCTGTTCTCAGTTTCTGATTGCCACCGATAGATGGGGAAGACAAGTGTTATTACTCCCAACAATACAACAACTGCTAAAGAATAAAGACTTCTACAGGTGTGCAAGTGCTACAAAGAAAAGAAAACCTTAAAAATCCATCTATATGAGAGCTCACAGGGTGCTTAGTGTGATGTAATTAAGTGTGGTATCACTGCACATAACTTAAGACAGTACTTGAGGAATAAACCAATTCATGGCTGCCATTTAACTGTCCAAGGTAACATCACTTTGGACATGAATGGGGAATTCTCTGCTACTAACTTCAGATCTGTGTGCATTCTGTCTACCTCCAACTATGTAATGGGGGAAAAAAGAAAATTAAGGGACTTTGCTAACAAGGTAAAATCGCATGCATGACCAAAAGCAGATTCATGTTCCTATGCTCCTGTTAATGCTGCCTATTACTGTTCTGCTCTCACAATAAGCTACTGCTCAGTATTTTCTTACAACTTGCCCATATTTCCTGTAGACAAACAGGATAAGGAGCTGTTAGAAAAACCAACAGCCCTAATTTTCCTCATCTACACTTCTGGGAGCACCTGACTCATTAATTTGAATACTTTCACATGCAGTCCTTGAGGATAACACGTGCAGCTAACTCACAAAACAGGGAGATGCTACACCAACAGGAGAAGGAACAGACTGGTTCTGCATCCCTATGGCAACACAATTGTTTATGTACATTTTACTTCACTAGTTTATTTGTCAGGAAATACATTTTATTGAAGAGATGATTGCTTTGCATTTCAGGGTGGCAAAAGCATACATTTTGTGAAATGTGCCATACTTATTCACAAACTATGTGTAGTTCTTGGATGCCTAGAAGTTAAGCTACCTTAAACTGAAAAAAAAAACAACACTGAAGCAAAAAAAATTACCTTACAGTGGGTGCTGTAATGATTCCTATGAAGAGAATTCTCCCCCAGCTTAAAGGGTGGCTTGCTTGGAACACAAAGATATGTTTCAAAAAGAATGTGTTCAACTCAGTTAGCTAAATTAAAAAAAAAAAGCTAGTTAATAGTGTTCAACTTATGTAACTCCTAATGAGTTATTACAGAAAATGTGCAAAGATTGATATGGAAACTAAAACATAGAAAAAACATCTATTTATATTCTACTATAGTCCTGCTGGTTACATTGAACATTGAAAGAGTAATTCCTGCTCTAGGACAAGCAAGTAATATACTTATAAAACAAAGAATTCTCCCCTAGACACCTCTATGAAAGTATCTGCTCTCTTTCCAGAAACTCATTAAGGGACCAGACACTAATTCACACTGCAGAGATCTTCTGATAGAGGTCTTGCATATCCTAAATCAGATATGAATGACCAAGGCAATTTTGGGAGAGAAGCAGAAGAGATCATGTATTAAAAAAAAAACACCTCAAACAACTATATCAAATATTGATGGTTTTCCTTTCCAACACTAAATTAAGAAATCTAAAAGAAAAATTCACAGAAGTTTTAGTTTTAAGTTTTTAAAGCATTTGTGACACATTATAGACATGTATGTCTTGAGTATTCTGAGTATCACAACAGTATTCTGAGTATCACTGATCCATTCAACAATCAATGGGAAAGGAAAAAAAAAATCCAAAAAAGGCAAAGCAAAACAAACAAGAACCAAACATCACCCCCCCCCACAAACCAACCAAACAACCACCTACCACATCAAAACCAAAATAAATTAAAATTCTGCCACCCAAACCTCACTTTCTAGCAGTTTTTAAATCTGTATCAATTGCAAAAAGCCAGTATAGCAATCTGTAACATTTGGCTTTTTCCACAGATTGTGTAATTACACTCCTGTACTACCGCGTCACTCCTGTGAAAGTGCCCTGTCCAATTCTGTATTATCAATTCATTTAACTGTGTATTTCAACAACAGACATACATTACATCAGAGTATTTTTTTAGTCCAACATAGCCAACAAGTAACTGAGCTGATGGCAGCTTTGATTTAACAGGATTTATTTCTTACCTGCCAAATGATCATGAAAAGGTAGATTCCAGCCACTCTCTGAAATGAGGACTTTGGGTCAAACCAGCGGACATAGGTCCAGCTGGCGGGGGTGAACTGTAACACAGCTCTTTTGATTTTCCCTGTGGTTGTGTGAATGTCCCTGGAAAAAAATAATGGCTGGAGTAAATACAAGGAATCTGCCAGAAGGAAAAAACAAAAGCATCAGCCCTGTTACTGATATTTCTGAGGAACAATCACTTTTTTTTTTTGATCAACAGCAGAGATCTTTACAGACACAACTATGTACCAGGCAAGGGGGAATTCAGAAAAATAATCTATTAAGCATTTCAGTCAAGGTGCATATTCTGCTATAAAAGTCCATCCCTCTCTATCCTCAGTAACTAACTACAAAACACATTTATCATTCTCTTCACAAAGAAACAAGGACAGCAATTCTGCAACCTCCTTGGAAAATCTAGAGGTTATTTCTTCCTAGTCTATATTGCCACTGCTCTTACCCCAAATACTCCTTGTTCTAGAGGTCATTGATATCAATCCTTCAAGAATCTGTCAGATTCATTAATCATTAATTGTGTAAGGGGCTGGCTCCACAGATTTAATAATACTACACCTCCAGCACATATAACCCCTGCTGTTCTGATATCAGATACATGTGGACCTTCTGGAGAGATTTGATAGCACTGTTAAAAGCTAGAAAGCATTTAAATTCCATTTTGAAAGGGGACTTTAATGGAGGCTCATCTGACATGTATGACTGATTCTTGCTTTTGATAACATTAATTAAGATGAGCAACAGTATCCAAAGGACAGGGAATCTAAGAAAAACTCATGGCTTCCTCTTCTGAAGGAAGCCCAGCAGGACTAGAAGTCAGTTTTCAACCTGTTATTTCTCTGGCCCTCCTGGACAAAAAAAATCCCAAACCAAACCAAACCCAAAAAACCCTCAGATTTGATATTTCCAGTATTTGTGTTCTTCTAAGCTGGAGAGACCTTAGGTTAAGGAGAATCTTCTAAACTTTAAGATCTGTATTTATTAAATGAAAAAAAAAAAGAGAGAAAAATAAATTAAAAGGGCACAAGCAAAAGCTTCTCATTTTTGCAGCACCTTAATGTTAAAGGTCAGAAAAATCTACTCATGCATTTAAAAGAACATGAGGACATGAAGAAAAATTGTTCCCCAAAGACAGTAAAGACTAGCTGTGCCATAGATAGTCTGCTGTTTAAACTTTGAGTGAACTCTTTAAAAACAGAAGGACCATCAGCTCTGACAGAAATGCAGGAAAACTGAATTCAGACTAAAGGCTGGATGGTTCTTAGAGTAATTAACAAATTTGTGAGCAAAAAAATAAAGCAGCACAGAAATTCACATAAGGTACAAACTTGCAAGTCAAGATCTGAGTTCCTTCTCCATCTCTCAAGGCAATTCACTGCACTTGATCCTGTTTAATCTATACCATTGTTAATGTGCAGATATAACCATGCTAGCAGGGAAGAAGGCAGGAGAGGGGCAAAAAGTTATGGAAGAAAGCACACCTGGACAGCTAGGAACTGACATTTACTAAATCACAAGCTGTTGCCCTTTTACACAACAAAATGCCTCCTCATTTTACAATTACTCCATTGATTTTAGAGGGTTAGCAATGAGGTAAGGCAATTCACAGCACAGGTACCATCAGCCCCATGCCCCAGCCAGTGCTGACAGACTGCCACACTAATGCATCACCAAGGTGAGCCCAAATCTAGTTTAAAAATGTATGATGAGAAAACCAATTTGTTTTGCTCCCTGAGTTCCTCAAAGTTTTATGTATACAAAATAAACTAAAAATGCAAATGGCTTTACTATTTTGTATTTTCCATTGGCATCAATGCTTGTAACTTAAAATTGCAAAAGCAAATCATATATACAGTCACATTTACAAACATATGCTGTACAGGAACATTACTATGAGATTGATATTTAACACTTAAAATAAAATTACAGCACTGTTAGCACAGGCAGATTCCATGCTATTTTTATACATGCAAAAAAAAGTTTATTAAGCTTTAATTTAGACCTACTTGAAGCTTGCCCAGTGATAGGTCCTCATCTCCAAGAAACGACAAACTACCATGCCCAACCAGATGCCACCCCCGTTACAAAGCAGGATGTCCAAAATGACTTGATCCCACCAGCATTCAGCAAAATTAGGCAGAAGGTGCATGAAGAAGAGCTATAGAATACAGCAAAAAGATTCTGGGTGAGGAACAGCACAGAATTCATATAAATTCACTTTTTAAGTACACATTCAAAAATCAGCCTTTTAGTACATGACATACTTCAAGGACATGAACCACAGCCACTGAAATTTGATGGACATCCTTCCATTAACTTCAGAAGACCCTGAACAAGAACCACACAAGACATCAGAAGTTTCCTTCTCACTGTTTCCTGTTGAGGCTATGCTGTATATAAGGATATCAGCTGTTGGCCTCTCAAAGATGATACACTATACATTAATGGAAATGCATGAAACAAGCAGATCTGCTGCATTTCTTGGAGGAAATGAAGTGGTTTGTGCTTTAAAAAAGTAAAATTAAGAGAATCTTTGTTTCATTTTTGCTAAATAGTTTTAAGTAGTCTGCTTTCTAAACCAGCAACAAGATGCAGCAAGTAAAATGGATGCATTTGTACCAGCTCTCAGTACTAAGCATGGTGGTGGACATAAGACTTTTCTATTTCAAAAATCTTTCAATTCTTATTTTCAGGAGATTTAGTGACTGTAAAAAGATTAAGAGTTCAACAGCCTTTCAGACAACATTTCAGCAAGCTTTGCTGCTATACTTGACACAGAATTTCTCAAGAAGTTAAGAGTCCATTCTACTCTACTGATGGAGTGAAGACAACTGGCCAGAGTTTAGGCAAGATATAAACATATTTTACCATGAGCTAGAAATGGATACAGTGCCTCTCTTTCTCCTTTAAGAAAAAATAATTTTATTCTCTTATTCTATGAGAAAAATCACTGTAATCCAAAAAATATAGTGGAAAAGTTACCTATGGACAGGAAACCAAGACAGCCAGGTGTTAAGCAGTCCCTCTGCAATACTCAAGGAGATAATTAACAAAACACATAGCAAACTAAAGAATGTACCTTCACCAAAACAGTACAATTCTTGGCAGCTAATGTGCATACACTGGGCTGTGGAAGATTATTGATATAATTTTATAATAAAATATCTTTTGTTAATAGATGGAAGTATAAAGTATTGAAAAAATCAGATTTGAGAAAAGGGACAAGAAGAATATTTTCTGTGTACAGCAAGAATGAATGCTGGCCCATTTATAAAACATTACAGTGACTAATACTGGCAATGACAATTTCTATGAAAACTCTTGCAAAACCACTTGTTTTCCTTTGACAAAGCTATGTGAATTTCAGCCTTTTCTAAACAGAAAATTTTAGTTTCTCTTCCAGACCCAAGTGATACAGTGTTGTTCATTATCCTGCTAAAGTTTCCCTTTCATCTTTTTAATTCATTTAATCTGAGAGGGGCCTACAAATGTCAGTCAGATCCAGGCAAAGACAACAGAAGTTACAGATAATAAGGCAGCAAAACCCAGTGCACAGGTGTTTGCCCAACAGTCTCTAAGGTTCTCTAGCTGCTTTCTCAAATGAGAGACCAAGGCCTGCCTGCTCCCCAACTTTAATCCCACAGTATGGAGCATGAGCCAAGTCTCCCATTTCAGAACAAGGAGTTGGCTGAAATCCATTCATGCTAATAGGAGATGCTCAGCTAAATCCCTAAGTAACTGCCCTGATAACTTCAGGAGGTTTCTAATTACTCTCCTGGATTATCTAATTCATCAAAAATCCGTTTGAGTGGTGATAACATATCTGTGTGTTGAACCTTGTCCAACACCTTGTTTGTTCCAATAATCTGCCTTTCAACTAGACACCTGATGCTGTGTCAAATTTAAGATGAGAGTTGTGTGATGAACAATAAGAATATGAGTGAAACTAATCCAAATATTAATTCCCAGAGGGAAAAATGAGTACAATAACTAGCTAAGGTGTTTTCTGTGAATGGGTACTTGTGAAATCCCAATTTTAAGCAATTTCAAAATCATTTAGAAAACACAGTATCCTTCAATGCCACAGAACAAAAACACCTTCTGAAGAGGAACCCACAGCACCAGGATTTTCAAATCCAGAAGTTTAATTTTAGCCAAATAAACCCTTATCTATTTTTCTAAATTATAAATGCTTTGCCAGATAAGCCAAGCATTCTCAAGACAGCAAGCTTTACAGAAAACTGATTTTAAAGACTAAGTTTAGGTGTTTACATCAAGAAGATCATTCACCTCCATTTCACCTGTACATTCTGCATGACTATACACAATGTGTGATATTGTTGCATGTGAGGTAGAGGGACCATGAGAGTAGATCATAGATATTGCAAGGTGAAAAAGGAGAACACTTGCTCTGAATCAGGAAATACGTGAAGTAGAAAAAGTATCATGATCCCCATAACAGCAGAAAAATAAATTACTAATGGCATAAATAGGCTGGCCTAGACTTCCTTTCTATTCAATCAGTAATAAATCACTTACCTAAAACCCAACTTGCTGCTGTCTTTTAATTCAGCTGCATCTATTGCTCAGCATCTGGTTTGTAAGACTTAAAGTGTAATTCTGTACTGAGAACTAAAGAGTCACCCTTCCAGTAACACTCACACTTCTCCCAAGAACAATTCACATCTCATACCTTGGCTGACAATTAAGGTAGAAGAGGGGCCTACCTCAGTGAGCTCCCAGGTGATGCTTATAGTCCAGCACAGCCCATAGCTGCGGATCAACAAAGCCTTCATGGCCCAGCCCCAGAAATGTCCAAAAGCAAATATATCAAAGTGGCTGAGGATTCTCTCCCAGGTGATAACATGACAGTTCACTGCATACTCCTGTTATGAAAAGAAAAATATCCACAGCAGAATTACTCCATCAATACATAACTTCAGAAAGAAGAAACATCTTTCCATTCAGTGCAACAAGCCTGGAATTATAGGGGTATTAAAATTAGCATTATTTCATCTTCTTATCCTTCTAAACTCTGGCAAGAAACTTCCAGTATTAAGACTCAGTGCCATCATGGTACAGCTCTAATTTAAAGGAAAATAGAAAAGACCTTGGTGCCTGAAGAAGCATGTATTTCCTATTTGACAGAGAAGCAACAAAAATAATAAAATCAATAACAATAAAACCAGCAAACAATACTCCAGAAAATACTTATATGACTTTCTCTAGAGTCTTGATTTGAAATAACCACCTTTCCCCAGATTCATGCTGTCTGGTATTCAGACGTGGCTCATCAGTGGCTAATCTTCCCCAGTTTCTGGTGTAATGTTACTCATGTCAATGTTTACTTGAGTATCTTTTGTGGTTTATTTTCCTCATAAAAGTAATTTCCCAGAATCCATTCATATTGAAGAAGTTCAGTCACAGGCCTGGACTGAAAAAAAAAAATTTAGGAAAAAATCAAAGGGAACTTGCAACTGTTTTGTCACAGATGAGTAGCAGACTCCTTAAGGATATTAATTAATTTTCTAGTCCCCAATGAAAAAGGAACTGGGTTCTTTTAACATGTTGTACAGCAAGTGCTAGAAATCATTGCTCAACAAGAAAAAAAAATTGTATGCCATCAGGAGGCTGCAAGTGTGGGGTTCTGTCTTGTCACTGGGCACAAACTGAACTATTCCTAACAGAAAATACACATTTTAAAAAAATCTCTGCTCTTCAATCCTCCTAAAATACACATTGCCACCTGCAGGTGACAACACAGCACTGCTCAGTGCTGTTGAACCAAGAATTCTCTTTCAGGCCAGAACTATTGGCAATCCTGCACAAATGAACACTGGTCAAGTGGAAAAGGAGATGGCAGAGAAAGATTTAAATCCTGGCAACCACGAAGAGAAGAATACAAAATTCCCCACCAATCCTTCTACCAGCAGGCAGGTAAGTCCCACTATGGGATGATAGTTAGGGGCTATGTAAGTTACTCTAAGTAACCCTTACTGGTGGTGCTTCCTCGTGCTTGCCTGTGCTGCTGGTCAGAGAAAGGTGCACCTCCTGTTCTAAGGATGGCAAACCTGCAGCTTTAGTGCACCAAGAGAACTGAAACTGGCTCGTCTGCCAGCATGAGAAGCACAGAATGCACCACAGAAGGTGCAGGCTCCTTGCTGCACCACAATACCTATGATGAGTGAACACAGTGAGGCAACTCCAAATGTAAATTTTTTCCCAGAGCTCTTGTTTTTATGCTTTTATTTTTACTGGGGCTTTCCCCTCTCTATCTCATCTTTCCAGCTGCAGTTTTGCCAGCCATACAGGGGAATGTGTTGAACTTTTCTTTATACCCAAACCTTATGCATAAAAAACCCTTTTTTTTATACTTTGCCAGCCCTATACAAGAAACCAAGCTGCAGCCTTCACTATAGTTGAACTTTAAAAATTTACTCCAACTTTAAATGACAATATCAGGATTGCAAAGCAGACCAGGGCAAATTTCCACTGACTGCTACAGTCAGGGAATCTGCTGTACTGTGGTTCTGTGCCAGTAGTAATACTATTCCTCCCCTAGTTAGAAACTATTTCTATCTTAAATGACAGGAGAGCCAGGTGAGTCTGACAAACCAGCAGATTCCTCATCTCAGCTCCCTTTTGTTGCTCAGCAACATCACTGATGCCCGTGCTGGGGCTCCATTTAGCCACGTGTCCTCCCCCCACCCTAAGGGCAGGCTGCCCACGCCTCTCCACCACCACAGGTGGTTTTGTAGAACCCAAAGCCACAGCCCTAGAGTTGCACATCACATACTGCTGACAGGCTGAGGTGCAGTACCTGAAGTACACAGTTTTCCAGGCAAGGAGCCTGCACGCAGCCTTCACTATCAACCAACATAAGCTTACTGCACTGCAAAGATTCCCACCCATGTGCTACAGGGCAGGAGTCTGCAGCCACTGCTGATGAGGTGCTGTGCATTGGTTTGCTTAAGCAGTAAATTGCCACGTGTGAAAAACAACCAGTCAGTTCCCTGACTCACGAGGCATGAGCCCTATAAAAGCAGCTACTGTGCAACAGGTGACTGTGGTGACAAATGCACAAACCCAAGGTCAAAGGAGCATGTTGGCCAGGTGTGAGGAGTAATTTGATGTGATAGTGAGGAGGGCAAAATGGGCAACTCTTGCCTCCCCATGCAGTAACCCTCTTCTGCTTGGTGCCCAACTGCTCACACTGTGTTCTGCTTGCCTCCCTACATAACTCACACCCTTCTCCCAGGCCTCCTTTTACAACCTCAGCTCTCTGTGTTCACGTCCCCACCAAAAAGGGAATGTTCTCTGTATGGAAAACTCTGCAAGATGCTCAATAAGCAGAAGGACAAGCCTGGCTTTCTATGCCACTCCAGATTATGGTCTGTGGAAATAATTTCCCAATGGTAACAGCACCAGTGCTCAGCTGACTGACTGGAAGGGAGCAGAGTCCTGCAGTTGCCATATGAACACATCCTCCACAAGTTCCACAGGATGATGGTGATAGCAACAAGAGGAGATAAAAGTTCTTTGAGTGCAGCACTGTAGCATCCAAACAGCTGATCTGGGACACACATCATACAGCCTTCATTTAGATACTACCTTGCTAAGTCTGTTTTCAGTATCCACGCTCATATCTATTACCAAAAAGAATCCAAAGCCACCCCACTGCAAACATATATCATATTCCCAACTGCACACTCATTCAAACATCTACATTAGAAAAAATCATTGAGAAGACTGTTTTTCACACCAGCTGATTTCAATGTAAATGAATTGTCATTGACACAAAGGACTTGTTGACTCTGTCAAGTATAGGCACAAACTTGCACTGCTCATGCCAGCAAGTTCAGATTTATCCACTCCCACTCATATGAAACATCCCTAAAATAATTACAACCAAGTGCCACGGATACATACCATAATATCTGCTTCCCTTGTGGCATATCGAAGATTAGGGTCCAGCCAGTACATCACTGCTTTTACCTGCTCAAAGTTAAGGAAGAGCACGAACACCAGGAACAGAAAATAGAGCACACTGAGACCTGCAAAAAGACCTCATTTTAAAATCATGTTCACTCACAAAACTGCTTGGAACACAGAGTCCAGAAAGCTGCTTTCAAGCAGCTGTTCCACAAATGAATTCCTCTCTGCAGCAGCTACATGCAGACGAGCTGGAGAGACACCAGTCAGATGGCAATGTCTGAGCACTCAGCCCCTCATATCCCTCCTGTGACAAGTGATACAATACATGCTCAACTGCATGAACCCCAACAAAACAAAATCAGTCTAATCAGTTCAGATGTGCAGCACAAGGCTGTGATCAGGAAGCTCCTTAGTAAGAGATACATTAGGATCCAGGATTGCAGTAGTTCTGTCCCTTTGCTTTAAGTATTCTTGGTCTCACTAATGCAAGTCCCTAAGCCTTCCCACAGATTTCAACATAAAGATCAATTTAATAATGCCACCTGGCAATTCTGAGCTGTACTGGCAATAAAGACTAATTATAAATATAAATTAATGCATGTCTGAGTTACTTTTGTGAGCTGGAAAATTTGCTGCTTGAACCTTTTAAAGGTAAATATTATTATTATTTATTTTCACACCACTATAAATTATGAAACACTATTGCATTTGGGAGTACCAGTTCTCTCTTCCCATCTGAATAAGGATTTTTTTAAAAAAACCCAAAAAATTGGAAGTTGATTCCTTGGTGTAGTTCTGTGGATAGCTGAAGCTTTTGTTTGGACCATATCTTTACATTATTTACAAGTTCACAGATATCCAAGACCACATTTGTAGGAGGCACATAACCACTATTTCCATAGCCTCAAACTTACTTGTATCCTGCAGCAATGTCATGGAAGGCAGAAGGATTAATGTGAACAAACTCAGGACCTGCCATCCAAAATGAACTGCAGCAATTCTAAAAAGGCATTTTAAACCATAACCAGGACTCACATGTTGATAGTCCCAGTGTAGGCTGGAAAGCAACTTTTGTTCAGAGACACACAGGAACAGGAAGTATCTACATGGTCCTGTGCAGTCCCTCCCAGAAACACGAGGGGAACAGATGTCACTCTGCTAAAGGAAGCACAGCCTGCAGGCCAGGGTGCATCTGGAAATGTTGAGGACACACCAGTCCTGCCCTTCATCTCCCCAAGGGGACTGAGAACTGAAGCATGGCTACATGAACCATGCCAGAAGCAGCAGGATTACACAGGGAAAAATATTGCTCCTGATTTTGCATGCAGCCTTTTCCCAAAAGTACCAAGCTCTGACAGTCTCAACATTGAGAATGACCTTTTACTTTCTGTGTGCTGAGACTTGAAGTGAGCAGTAGGACTTGTGTTTCCCAAACTTCCCAAGCAGCACGTTTGTTTAACAAGTACTGTCTAATCAGCAGTATCCTCTCAATGTCAACAGATGAGTAATCAGCTACTTTGGGAAGCTACTTATTTTTAGATATAATGTGGCAGGAGACAGAAACATTCAGTCTGCCTAAAAATAATCAAATGTGCAGTCTAGCATATGCTCTGTGAACTCTGAATTATTTGAAAATAAAATTCCTCATGATTTTGCTCTGTAATTCAGATGTTTAGGGAGCAGGATTTCACTTTGTTAGTTTTGTAGCTAACAAAATTATTTTTCAAACTACGAATGCAACTGATATTTACAGGTACTTTTAATGAAATTATAAGTTGAGAATAAGAATATATACATGTCAAATATATTAATAAATGCTAAGCTATGCAATGATAGAATTTAATAAACATATAAAGTAATAGCATATTTGCCAATAATGAAAAGAAACCACCTACTCAACTGGATTTAGAAGTCAGATAGTACATGCAGAAGCAGGGGTTGGAAGAGATGACAGTAGGAAAGGTGAGAGGGAAGGAGACTGGGAAGCACAAAACAGGATTAAAAGAGAGTATCAGAATGAATGATCCCTTTCTGGTGATTTCATTTACACCATCCTGACACAGAGCAACTACAATGATATTCCCAAACATAACTAAGAGTAGACTGTAAGCTCAGGAGTGGGAGAGAAGTGACATTCACACAAGCTTGATGCACAATTATGTTTCATGACAATTCCATTCATCAAAAAGTTAAAAAGACAGGTCCTGCAAAATCAATGCAAAAGTCAGAAATACAAACTCACCAAAAACCATCCTCCATAAAGCAGGGTGAGGACGTGTAAAGGGTCCTATAGACAGCAAACAAAAAGCTTATTAGAACACATTCAGTAAGAACCACAAAATTTATTTTTGAGTATATCTCATATGAGTACTTGGCATGAGCATAGATCAGTTCTTATCAAACTATGTAAAATACCTGAAAGCTGGAGCTCTATGTTGTTTAAAAAAAAAAAGTAACAGCAGATTTCAGAGTGGAAAAAGGAGACTGCCAATTGGTAACATGAACAGAACTTTTCACTGTTTTTATTGAGTCATTTCCAGAACAGTACATGCTGTTTGTTCAGCAGACACATCTCAGGTGTCACCTGAGGATGTCCTGACCTGGTTTCCAGATTGCAGCTTACTCCCAGTTAAGACATCCCATACAAATTTGTCTGTGTTAACAAAGAAAGATGGTGCTTAGCCTGCAGACCAACAAGAAATGTTACCAAACAGGCCTCCTGAAATTTCCAAACTGAGCATCACACATAGCTGGCAAGAAGGAAGACACCTATACTCTTTACCAGTGTCAAATTATTTACTTTAGAGCTGGTGATGAAACTGATCTATTGGATTAAAAACCTCTCAGCTAATGTGAAGAGCAGAGAAGGTAAGTCTGGTGAAACTGGAAAGCATCTAAAGATGAATCATACATTTAGGTAGCAAGAAGTGGCTCAACAAAGAACTTCAGCACACACTGCAGGCCACTCTTTCACCACTGTATGCATAAAGCTGGTTTTTCTCTGGCATTCAGTTTTTCAGGCAGCACTTTGTGTAAAGTGTTCATATAGGATTTTTATCATATAGGAAAAACATCCCAACTCTGCAGTACAAACCTGCCCTGAACACAATTACTGTTTTCTCCTGAACACTACCAATTGTGAGACAGTTTAGACTTGGCCCAAGAATCATGATTTTGCTGAAAGCAATAAGTAAAAATTAAAATATCAAAACAGACAAACCAGGTAGAAGCATTTCTTGCACAGAATTGACACAAACGTTCTTACATTTTTGCATTTTCTGCTGCTCACACAGCTATCAAAACTTTTATCCAACTTTAACTTCTACTGAGCAACTGTGATTTTACATTGTAATGCAACTTAAACCATTTCTATCACTATCTTCTGGTAAAGTGCTTTATGTAAGGTGTTGCATCCAAGAATTTTTAGAATTACACTTCTGTTGAAACACACTGAGGCAAAGTCCTCTTAAACATTATTTAAGGGTCTGTTAGCATCATTACTTAACAATCTGAGCTGCAACTGCAGATATGCAAATAGGACACTGATTTTGAGAACTTGTCTTCCTTGTTAAATAAGACTATAAATAATAAGCTATAAATAACACTTATCTCTGCTCAGTATGACTACAACCCATTTTTAGACTGTTTCTTAATATAAAAGAATTCAAACGAGTAAAGAAAAAATACACTGAAAATTGGTATTTAAATAAAAGTCAAAGTAAGTATAGTGACAATAAAGAGAAATTCACATTTTAAAAATATGAAGTTGTATAAACCTTACCATTAGGAAAAGCTAGAACACTGATGATTAGAAAGAAGAAAATCACAGAGAGGATACCCCTCCAAATATTATCCTCTGGTACAGAATCATCCCTAAAGGGAAAGACAACACAATGTTAAAGTACATTATAAGGATCAAAGGTTCTCAAGATATATTATTAAAGAACACATGGAAATTAAAGATAAGAAATATGCATGCTCATTATATAACAAGTTAAGATAGTAATTGCACTGAATGATTTTCACACTATACTTGTGGGTGTCCCTTTCTTACAAGAGGGTGAAATATTTACCAAACACATGCAAGCCATTAACATTGTTAGAAGTCAGTGTAGAAGCAATGACCAAATTTAACATAAGGTGGAAAAAAATCTTCCTGCTTTAATGTTTATAGAAACATCATCAAAATAATTTTACACAACAAACAGACCTAAACTAAAACCTCTGGAAGCCTGGATGCAATTCCTGGGATTCCCTCTGCTGCTTTGGTGCTACCTGCAATACCCTTCACTCTCCTTTGCCTATCCCCAACACCAAATGCCTGAGGTGAGGGCAGAAATGATGATGACAACCAGTCTTTAGAAATAATAAATGTACATCTTAGAACCTATAACAGAGATACAGCACAACTTAAAAGACCCAAGGAAAAATATCAATTTGTCCCTAGATCTATTGAGCCAAAGCTCTGAATATAGTATCATGTCTTATTTGTGCTACTGTTACATTATAGCCAGAAGAGAGACCTAAAAATTCAGTTTGAAATGCCAAGGCAAATTTGACAAAGCTCTTTCTTTTCAGGCAGGCAGAATATGGTAGCAAGATTAACAAAATAATCCTCCCCTAACTCTTCTACCAGCAGACAGCCTCTGGGATATTTCAGCAATACAAACAGAACCAGACTTCAGACTAACATAGTATAAGCAGCAAATATTTCATAATGTATCACCCACTACAACTGAAGTCAAAAGTTTTACTACCTGGACGGTTTTCATGTGCTTAGGATCAGTTTATCCATTTATGTATATTTCTTAATTTATTCACAACACTATAATAAAAAAATTCCTAGCAAATGTTAAAGGTATAAAGCTCTTCCTGGCAGAGCATCTGTCACATTTCTGGATGGTTCAGTAAAGAATCCATGGCAGCATAAATGCTCTGCACATTAGTACTTGCTGCAGCTACAAAATATTTCTCACTTAGCCAAATTATTTTTCTTTTCCTCAAAACTGAACCTTAAGAGCTCCACAGCAGGCTTTCATCACTGTGAGGCATTTAAGCACTGTTTCAGTTTAGCTGTATGGAACAAAAAAGTGCATTAAACACAAATGGTTTCTCTGCAGGCCTTCGGGACTCCCCACAGCATTTTTTTAAAACCAGCTGAGCCCAGCCTTACCAGTCATTTCCCAGAAGCCATGCTGCACAGCTGACACTTTAGAACAGCTATAAACCCCAGGTCCCAGAGCTTAACTCTGGCTCCCCTGGCAATCCCAAGAGCCTTACACCATCCAGTGCACTTCCTAGCCAGAGCCTCTGGTCCTGATGGCTCAGACAGCAAAACCATATCCCTCTTTTAACACATGCAAATAACACACCAAGAGGATGAATTGTAGTTTTTATTTTTATTTTTTTTTTAGATAGAACAAATAACTACAGTCTCATCACATCAATTCATCAGGCCCAAAAAAGAAGTGACACACATTGCTATCACATCCCTTAAGTGCTGGGCCAGGTGGGATTAAAGGTCCTCACCTCTGCATATCAGGATTCTGAGTGCTACTCAGCTTCAGGAAAGCTGTCCTAGTCATGCTGGCACCACTTCCCCCCAAAACCAACAAAGATGTATGCAGTGTTACACTGCATTTCATTCCAAATGGGTGGCAAGGCATTTTAGTTTGGCTTGCAGATACATTTCACAAGGGACAGACACCCAATCTTCTTGCCAGAAGCAGGTCAGAACAGGTGGGAGCAAGAAACTTGCTGCTGTGCACTAGCTGGCATAAGAATTACACTGTTTACCTGGAAGAACTATTTTGGGGCATGCCAAAGGGAAAGATGCAATCACAACAAGCTGCAATTGGGAAAATGTGCTAAATCATCTCCTCACTTAGCCCCAGAAACGTCAACTCTGATTTTGATTTACAAGCATTCATGAAGCAAAACCAAGGTTTCTAATACTTATGTGGGAGGACAGAGGAAAATCTTCTCAATTTTAACCCACTTTACATGGGCATTTTTCAATTCTGTGGCTTTTTAGAGAAGAAATAATAAAACACAAAGTGCATAATAACTGCATAATCTTTATCCCTCTTCTGTTCTTCTCCAGAGCACTAGTTTACAAAAATGTCAACTAGTGAGTTATTACATGACCCAAAAAAAAAAAAAAAGAGGATTGGATACTCAATTAAGGAAAAAATAGCTAGGACACTAAATTTGGAATGTGGGAGAGGGAGAACAAAAATCTTCCATAAACTCAACCAAACCTAAACACACAATAATCCTTTTTAATCAAGGGACATGGAAGACAAAAGCCCTTCATCCTCACAGGTCTTACTCCTGCTTCAACAAACCTCTGCAACTTCATGCCAGAAGCCACTGGTCTGTCACCTCCCTCAGTCCTATAGTTGTGTCCCACAAAACATCCCCTCCAGCACTCACTCCTGGTAGTTGCCTCTGGGGTCAGAGAAGGCCACACCTTCATGTAAGGTGGAAGAGGACGGCTAAATTTACTAAAGGACTCCACAGCTCTGCCCCAAGGTGCAGGATGGAAGCAGAGGAGCCTGTGTCTGGCTCATTCATCAGGAAACAACCAAGGAAGCAGCCTTTGTCAGAAGCACTAGAAGGATGTGCTTGAAAGAACAGAATACCCTCTCTTCCCCACTTGAACACACAAAAATTAAACACACATTTCTTTTTCTGGATTACTGTTATTATCATCATCATACCTGAAGATTACTGCTATCTGAAGCTCAGTTTCACCCATATCTGTCAGCTTAAAGACAGTATCAGCTGCTCTCAGTGATCCTAAGGAGGACTTCATATTTTGTATGGCTTGCTACACACAAGGAAAAAGCATTTTCTAAGTTTCTCAGTACCCTCCACATACTTCTGACACAAAACAATTATAGAAGAGGCAAGAAAGACTCTAAGGAACACAGAATTTCCTCTGTCTATGATGAAGTTGCTGAAGAAATAAATTTTACTTCACAACATCAGCATGAATCTATCACAGAAAATCCCCCACCCAAGCAACTGACCAGGAGAGCTACAGAAAAACTGACAGCACAGGGAAGCAAAGAATCACTTGTGACACCTTACAGGGAAGTCCACAGTGCCTTGTGCCCAGGAAGTGGAACACTCAGTGCAGACTCAATGCAAGAAGCTGATGGAAACAAAAAGACCAGACCTCAGAGCACAGACTGTAAAAGCATGTGGGGAAGTATCTCCTCTCCCCCAGTTTGTCAAAGAGTGTACATGGTTTGGATAGTGTCCCAAATAAGGCACAGAGGCCTGATAACTCCTCTGATACCACTCAGGAGATTTATCAAACTCCTACAATAGCTGAAAGCAGCAGAAGGAGGAGAGGGCAGAAAATAACATCAGAGTACCTTCCACAACCTGAGAAGAGGAGAAATAGAGAAGAGTTAAAGAGAAGTCAACTGGTATTTAAGCATGGGAAGTGAGGCAGAGATAGAGAGAGGGAAGAAAATGAAACTGAAGAAGTCAGTTAGAAAGACAGCAAAACAAATGGAAAGACAAACCAGCAATCCTCTCAGAAAAATGCAAACAAACATCCCAGAAGTGAAGCGATTTTATTTGGGCCTAAAAGATTCCAAGGTGCTGAAACTGCTTCTTAGCTTATCCTCTGCTTGAGAGAGTTAATGGCAAAATTCCTTCCCCAAAGGTGAGCCATCAGTTCCATTAATCCTTCAGAATGAAGGATGAGAATCTCTTAGTGACTCACACATTTGACCTAAATTATCCCTTCAGGGAGAAAACTGATCAGGCAAGGGGATGAGGAGCACTTGTAGCAAAGGTCTGTAATTAAACCTTGTAGCAGAGCACAGGAATATGTCTCTGATTTTGGAGTCAAGAAGGGATCCAAGTAGAACAAGGGATGTGCTCACCAAAAGTATCTTCCTTGGGGCCATATACATGTTGAAACGAGAAAAGGCACACACCTCAGACCATTTGCAGACACACTATTTTACTTTCCCCTATGCTCCTGTCTCAATTCAAGCCAGGCTTGGCCATTATTTCACAGCTGATGAAAACTATACATTTGGATTCTTAGAATAAAACATAACATTACTCACTGAACTGTGTATCAGGCTTAGTGACAAATAATGATTTTCTTGCCTCAAATGAAGAGTTGTCATGAATGAATGTTTTAAGGTCACTTTTAATGGTGGGATTTACCACCAGAAGAGTTTAAGCCACAAGACCACTGAAAACTGTGACCGTGTACACACAAAGCCACAAAAGTTTAAACGAGCACTACCTAGCCAAAACCTCTCAGGAATCACTGCCTACACACTACACAATTTAGTCTAAAGGAGGATTATACAATTATCTTCACGTCCAGTAGGAGACAATAAAAAGTATGTACAACTCCAAAAAACATGCGAGATATTCATCAGACTGCACTACCATACCCTTTGCTTTCAAGCAAGGCTCCCGAAAAACCTGTCCATTCCCAGCAGTACTGCCATGAACGCCTGCAGGGCTGATGCTCCACCACGGAGCCCGCCCTGTGGTGCTCAAAGACGCTGCTAAGACCATCCGAGCCAGGGCCTGAGCCAAGCTGAGCCTGGCCACAGCGTGCGGTGCAGACGCGATGCCACAGAACCGTCACTCCCGTCCACAGCACGCCTGGTAAATCATCCACGCGAGTGCTGTCACTGCGGGGCAGCTCGATAGCCTAATAGAGCCCATTTCTGGCAACTCTTCGAAACACACATTTCAGTAGAGACTTCAACAGAGGTCCTCAGAGCGATGACCAAGTTCCCGGGAAACGCAGAGGGGAGGATGCCCGCTCTCCAAGAGGGGCCTGCCGAGCAGGGGCGGGGGCGCCCGGCGGCGCAGCGCCCGCCCGGGGAGCGCACCGCGGGCACGGCCC
>VZRX01005380.1:25386-41378 GCA_013398075.1 Notiomystis cincta | reverse complement strand
GACGGGCGCGGCCCAACGCAGCTTCCCCGCGCAGTGGCGAGTGTGCGGTGGCGGCTTTACGCGGCGGGCCCAGGAGGGTTTAGGTCCTGGCTGGGCTTCCCCCGCGCTCCCACGGGAGCGGCTGTCGAACAGGGCGGCGTTGGCCTTCGGGCACGGTTCCTCCGTTCGTCGCGCGGTCGAAGCCTCAGGGCAGCTGCGTGCAGTTGCTGTAACGCCCAGGGGATTGACGCTCCCGGCGAGGCAGGCGGCGCCTGTGTCAGCCCGCACCTTTGCCGCCCGTGGGACGCCGTGCTGAGGCGGGCGATGGCGCTGTGGGCTCGGCAGCTCTCCCGCTGGTGCTGCCGGCTGACCCCGGCCCGTGCCGGGCCCGCGGGCGGGCTGAGCAGGGCCTGCCGTGAGCTGCTGCCCGCGGCACAGGAGGCCGTTCTGTGGAGGCTGCAGGTGTGCAGGTGCGTGTCTGCAGGAAGCCTCTCCCCGCCCGACGGCGCCAAGGATGGATCCTTCTCTGATCCTGAAAGTAACCTGCCTTCAGCGCAACAGCAGCCAGCGAAAGTAGAAACATTGCCCGATTTGAGTGCACAAATACTGGACAAAGGTAAGAAGCTTTAAGGGGTACCGTTTCTCCCGAATCTTTGAATTATGTTTATTCAGTATGCTGCAGTTTAACCCCAGATGTGTTCTCCTTTTTTTTGCCTTGTTTGCCTAAAATATGTATCTGGAGTTCCTGACTTCCACTTTTTATTAGCTCCATAGTTAATTCAGATATTTATGGTCAATGTAGCGTGCAAAGAATACCTTTAAAGTGAGATCAAGGTATAATGTTTTGGGTGGAAATGCAGGTCCCGAGCTGCCGTGTGAAGAAATTTCCATGACCCTGCCTGCATCTGCTGAGCATTTGCCTTCCCCTCAGAGATGTGCTGGTACAAAGTAAAGGGTTTTGGTTTGGGGTTTTTGGAGTCTTTGATTTTTTGGGGTTTTTTTTTGAGCGAGGCTGGGAGATTCCAGGCCTGAAGCCGCTCACACTACACGGCTCTGTGAGTGATCAAGGACGAACAACAGGAGGCAGTAGTGTGAAGCCTCCTTAAGCGCTGCCCTGATGAGAAATGCTTGCCTAATTGCCTTCTGGGGAGAGGAAAGAAGATAAATAAAAGTGTCGCCTTGGTATTGTTGCCCTGAGGAAATTTACTCACTTTTTTCCTACTTTTATATCTAAATGACGATTATAATATTTCCACTCTTTCAAATTACCTTGGGCATGCTGAGGAAACTTGCTCTGAATTACTAAGCAGCCGTGTATGTTCAGATTCTGCTTTGATCCCAGGCAGCTTGGATCGTACAGAGCTTATTTTCTGGGGTGTCTCAGAGCTGCAGTGGAGATGTGTGTGTGCAGCTGGTTCTGAAACAGTGCTGCCCCAGAACGATGGGTCAGCCAGCCTCTGTGTGGCTGCACCTGCCATGTCGTTTATCCACATGCCAGATTTTTATCTGCCTGCAGACTGACTGGAGAATGTGTGTGTGTAGCATTTTGCCCAGTTGACAGTCTGTATAACTGAATAAACATAATTGATCGCTTTGGGGGGTTTTGGTAATTTGAAGTATGATTCCCAATAGGAAGTATAAAGACTTTAAGGTGGCAATAAAAGACATGCATGCATCTGGAATGGACTTTATTGGTTCAGTCCTCAACAAGTTGAAAGAAAACACATGATATTCCTATAGAGTCCTAGAGAGTTCATGTTTAATGTGTAAATGCTGCTGAAAACATTTTACTGTGCTTTCATTTCTGTGGCTGTGAGGAAAAGACAGCTGTCTTCAACAGCTATGAAGGTAGTCTGTGCAACTCTTCCTGGAACCTTAGGCACATCCTAATCACTTTTGGAATCTGTCTTAGTAGAGTTCTGGTGAGCCTTTGTTTATTGACATGGAAGAGTGTTACCCTGGTCTCTAGGAAGCCATTATACAAAGGTATAATCCCCTTCCTGAGGAGTTTATAATCAGGGCATCTGATCAGTTATCAAACTGATGGCTGAGGTGGATGCTAGCAGCCAGCCTGCAAATGGTAATCTTAATCTTGCTGCTCTGAGCTCCTGTCAATGGAAAAATAGATCTCTTTAGAGTTTTGGGTTTTTTTAAGGGCACTGAGTTCTGTGACTTGGAACATTTAAGGGGGAACAAGCACAATGATGTTCTCTTTGAAACCTTAGGGAGTAGGAAATTATTCCTTTTCCTGTTAGAGATAGTGGCAATCAGCTGCCTTTCTATAATGGATAAGACATGATAGCTTGGTTTGAGTTGGCTGTGAAGTACACTGGAAGTTAAAACAGCTGCATTTCAGGCGTCACATTCAGGAGAGCCACAAAGTAGTGGGCTTGTCAGGTTATGAAAAATAATCTTTGCAGTAGCCTTTTATCTGGCTATGATCAGGCAAGAATGCATTTGTGAAGACATGAATGACAATCCTTTTCCAGAGGGTGATGTGATCTGTTGTCTAGGCAGCAGACTGAAGGCAGGCTTGCTGGGTACTACTCTTAGATTTGGCCATATGAGTAAAAGTTGATGGGCAGTGACCAGGACATGGAACAGAGACAAAAAACTGGGAGTAGAGTCTATATTTTTATATATATCACATGCACAGTGTTCCTGCATTTTGAAAAGGATTTTAAGAGATGTGTATAGCATTTGGTGGGAGCAGCTTTGTCTTTCACAAAATGCATTTGTGTCTTCTCTATTTGTTTCCTAGACTGGGATGACATCCCACCTTCCTCTG
The DNA here is from genome assembly GCA_013398075.1 of Notiomystis cincta. Classification (NCBI taxonomy): domain Eukaryota; kingdom Metazoa; phylum Chordata; class Aves; order Passeriformes; family Notiomystidae; genus Notiomystis; species Notiomystis cincta. Next base: position 38,611 of record VZRX01005380.1, on the reverse strand, counting down.
CTTTGGAAGTGATTTCTGAGGAAGAAGCTGTACAGATCATTGCAGAGCCACTTCTCCCCATTCAGTCTTCCACGCTCAGAGATTATGTTGATCACTCAGAAACCCTTGCAAAACTTGTCCACCTAGGTATGTGTGATTTTGTTTGTGTGATCTGCCTATGACAGGAGCTTTGGAGGTCTTGTAATTGTCCTTTGCTCTTACTGGTTACCTTGTAAGCTTGGAAATGGGAGCAGTGACCAATGGTAAAAAGCAGCAGAATGTTATCCAGGGTAGATGGACAAAGAGAGGGGACTGTGTCACTTGCAATGCCATACTACTGGAAAACAAAGCTGGCTGGTGTTAGTCCCTTACTGCTGTGGGGATAGAAGGAGGCATCTCCCACAGCTACAGGACATGGGGAGCACTGTGTAACTTCATTGGTTTTTCTTTTGGGCTGGTTAAGGATGCGTTAATTTGCTGCAAAAGAATTTGCAGCTCTCCATCCTTGGAAGGACAGAAAGAGAATGGTTGCTATGCATAATCATAGGAGTGAGGCATAGCACACCGGAGAGGCAAGAGAGAAGGGATTGGAGAGAACCTTGCTTCTCATCAAAAACACTTGGACTGCAGAGATACCTCAGTTCAAGGTTCCTGGCCACCTTGTTGCCCAAACATGCAGGGAAGGAGGTTGGAGAAATTAATATTTGAGGGGGGAATCTGTCCCATGTAGTAACAAATTGCCGTGTGTGAGTCAGTACACAAAGTCACTTCACTGCAAAATTGTCCCCTTCCCTTTTATAATGGATTTGAAATTTCATGCACACATCTTCTGTGCAGCAAGAGCAGGTCTCTAAATGTGGCACATGCAGGATTCACTGCAAATGTCTTCCTTTAAAAAGTAAACACAGCAAAAGCTTCTAAAATGACTGCTTAATTTATCTGGAGTCTTTCAAGAATATACAAGGTGTTGTGGCCTTGTTGTTTTGAGCAATTAAAGTATGCAAAATCAGTGCAAAAACTTGAGTAGTCCCATAAATTCCAGCTTGCCTTTGTGAAATATTTATAGAAAGCAGGGTCTGTGTTTAATTAAAACAATTTCTAATTTTGTTTGTTGTAGGAGTTGACTTATCCCAAGTGGAGAAACGTCAAAAGGCAGGTCAGCTCTTACTGACCTTGGACTTTGAAAAAGATGTAAAAAAAATACTTCTGTTTCTTAAGGATGTGGGTGTAGAAGACAATCAGCTGGGACCGTTCCTGACCAAAAATCCATACATCCTTGGTGAAGATCTGGAAGCTTTAGAAACCAGGTGAGCCTTTCAAGTTAGCAGCAGGGTGTTAAGCCCCTTGGCTTGAAGATCTGGTTTCCCAGTTGGCTTAACCTTGTCTGAAGGAACCTGTGTTGCCTGCTGCCTCTGCTCTTGCTCAATCCCTGGCTCTGTATTCTAGTGTCTCCCTCCCATCTGTTGGCACTGACATGTGGTGGTATCATAAATCAATACTTAATCCACCTGAAAACTGTCTATTAACAAATTTTACTTGCCCACCCCTGTCTCTCTGCCACAGAGGAAGCAGCTTGCCACTTAGGCCACTTGCTTTACTTGTGTCAGCTTTCATGACATCCCTGAGGCTTTACCTAAATTTGTAGAACAATATTAAACTCGTCAGTCACAATTTGAAACCTCATGAATTGTGCAGTAAAAAACCCAGACCAGATCTCTTCAGTGTTGACATCTAGCAGCATCAGGAGGTTTTAGTGACCTTTTTTTTCCTGTTGTCCAGCTGAAAGTCAACACAACACTACAGTGAACTAATTTGTGTGCATGTGTTTATTCACACTTGTATAGCCCTAAACTGTTCTTCAGTTTAAAACAAACTTTTATTTATAATATTATTCCTAATTCCATCGGTTTTTTTCAGAACAACTCATGTATGTGCACGTTTAATGAACTCAAGATTTCCCAGTACTCCAGAGAAGAAAATCTGTTGTCTTGGCTTTTGCATGTAGTAGCATTTCTGTCTGAGACAGAAATCTGAAAGTACAGATGTTTAGAAGCAGGCACATGAGTAGACTCCTGTATAACATACTTAACTTCTTTCCCCTCTGTTCTTCTAACCTTCTGTTCAGTAAGAGGTCTTTCAGAAACAATATCAAAAAAAAAAAAACCAAGAAAACAAACCTGTGTGATTTTCCAGCAGTAGTTTTGAGTCTAGATATCAGAGCATATTGCTTATGCTCTTTTGAAGAGAGGTGTGGGGTTTTTTGGTGATAAATATCCTAACTCTTCCACAAAGTCAGATTTGATTTTCATTGACAATCCTGTGGCACTGGCTGGTTAATGAAGTAGAGGCTAAACAGAGCAATCAGATTCTTAATTTTCTGCAGAATGATTGTTCTGTAAGTTTGCTTTCCTGCAAACTTTAAAGTAAGTGTGCTGTAAAGGCTGTGAAGTGAATGTGTCTCAAATAGCTGTCTTTTGAAAGCTGAGTATCACCTTTACATAAACAGTTTGGTGCAGATGGACATGGTATTGGTTACATCACTCTGGAATGTTTTATTGCTATGGATCCCATGTTGCCAGGAAACAAAACACAAATTTCAATAGGTTTGGCATTTGACTTCAGATAAACACTGTAAAAGTCAAAACATTCCATAATTCCTAACAACTTTGACAGTTGCAAATCAGTGTCTGTTCTGCAGCTGCACCAGATGCTTTGTTTTACACTGGTGTTAATGATGACTTAAAACTGTTAACATGCTACACAGAACTGCTGAGCCCTGTAGTAGAACGAGGGCTGACCTTGATGCCAGCTCTCACAGATGTATCTCAAATTTTGGCCAGGTTGGATAGTCATGTTCCTTTATTATACTAGTTTCTAGAGTCAGGTTATTACAATCTTGCCATCCCTCTTTTAAGTTTCTTGCCTTTCCAGGAAGAAATGCTTCAGGTGTGAATCTTAATGACTTATTAACAGAAAGCAAGTGGAGTCAGGACAGCCAAAAGATTTTATTTTTAATCTCCTCATTTAGCTGTTTCTGTGATGCTTGGCAGCTGTGCCAGTTCCATTGTCATTGTCTGGAGCCTAGGATGCTACCTGTGTTGGGGTGCCTGCTCAGTTAGGAATTGGTCCTCTAGAGCTTGTTCTTATATCTTCCACCTGGCTTGTGATAACTTCATTTTTGAGGATTTGTTGAAAAAGGGAAGTTGTAGTGACTGCAAGGTAATTTTATTTTTTTTCTCTCTGCAAGACATTGTTTAACAGAGAGCCCTTTTTTTGCTGAATATCTCCTTCTGCAGAATATTCTGCAACCCATTTAGTATCTTAATTACTACCAGATAAAACCAATTCTTGTATCCTCTAAGTTGATCTGACTGCAAATACTTCTCATATTGCAATTACTCTCATCTATAACCAGAGGAAAGCTCTCCAAATTGTAGTTTAGTTGTTTAGTTCATGGTGCTGTGTGGATTAATCATGTCTCTTTACTTTGTGTGCTGTATTTTCCTCTCTTCATTCCTTTTTTTATGGGAGCTATTGTAATCATCTACTGCAAGTGGTACTTGAAATAGGATTTCACTTTCACTGAATTCAACAAAGTTTGGAAAAAGTTTTGACTTGGAAAGAAAGAAAGCAAGCTCTGTTAAATATCAAAACTTTAGTCAATTCCTCTTGCTTTCTGACAACCAGATGTTTGTTACTCGCTCGCTAGACCAGTGACTGAGAGTAGGGACCTATTGTGGCAAATGTAACTTCAGCTGATGCAGAAATGTCTTTTTCAACAAAATCTCTACACACAGCATCATTGTATAATATTTCTACTCCAATGCTATTGGCAAAACAGGGATGTATGAGGTATAGCACTCCATTCTTTCAGCAGCAGAAATGGAATTCATTAAAATAGCAAAAGGCTGTATATATCTTCTTGTCCATACCCTATGATGATCTATTAATGTGTTTGCAATCTAGGAGACAGCCTGGTAGTTAAATGTAGGTTAACATAGTTATCTGCTTAAGTACAGCTGGAAGGAATTAAAATCTGTCTTCAGTATTGACATTCTGCTCTGAGGTTTATTTTACTTCTAATTAATTGGAAGGGAGGGTATTTTGCTTTTACGATAACTGCAGATTTCACCCTAATTATTTTTGGCAGGGTTGCATGTTAATGCTAGAACATCTGTCCATTTATAAGATATCACTGAGGAATTTAAGCGAGCACTGAATAAATGGAGGCAATAAAATTTTCATCACTGGATTTTATTTTGTTTTTGTTCTCTTTCTAGAGTGGCTTACCTAAAATCAAAAAAATTTGGTAAGTCAGAAATTGCTCAGATGGTCTCAAGAGCTCCATATTTGCTGTTGTTTTCAGTGGAAAGACTGGATAACAGGCTGGGTTTCTTCAAAAATGAACTTGGTCTCAGTGTAAAAAAGGTAAAGACTGAAGTCTTCAGGTATTTTGTTAGTGACAGTTGTAAGGACTTGCAGTATGAATACTCCAAGTGTTTGGAGGTTATCAACAAACACTGTGTTATCATCAGTAATGTCACTAGAGGGTTACAGGAGGGTAACATGATTTTAACTGTCTATGGAAGTGATATGGACACCTGACATTCAGAGGACCTGAAAAGAGTTTCTGAAGATGATCTGCAACAGGTTATTGTCAAATAAGTATGTCCATCTTTATTATTTGAGGTGGTTCAGAGGACTGAATTAATTACTTAAACAGCAAGCAGCTTTTTTAACTTCTGGAAAATTATTTGGTGCTCTTTATTTCTTTAAGATACTGTAACATATTTAACTCATCATTTAAAAAATAATAATCTGTGAATATCATATGAAGGTAAAGGCCAAATCATATGCTCAGCTCACCAAGAGTGACCTCTGGGCTTGCTCATGAAGGTATCATGTGCTTAGTGGGTATTCAGCACCATGCTTCGGGATCTTCAGGGCAGCTAGGAGCTGGACTTGCCTGGAGTAAATGGGCAGTGTTAGTTGTGTCCTGCAGTAGGTGGGAATTGCAATCATTGTCAAATTCCAAGTGGAATCTGGGGCTCTTCTACTGGCTTCTATCAGCTGAACATCATAGCTGTTACAGTGCCTGTTGCTGGCCTTTCCATGTTTGAGGTGAGAGATCTCAGAAAAGGGTTTAGTCACTCCCTCGTACTCAGGGTGGATTACAAGTAATCAGACACCTTAGGGAACGTGGTGTAATTTCTTGTAGTGCTGTTACCCTGTGATCTAACCAGATCCTGAAGTTAGTTCAACTGCCAGTGAAAAATCCTTTTATAGCCTCAACTGGGTATTGTTTTGTTAACTTTTTTTAAAAAGATGGGAAGAAACAGGGCTGAGAGAAATTTGGCACTTGAGCATACTTTCTCCTTTTGATGTATGTTTTTACTCCCTCTTCCTGTCTGTTTTACAACAATTGTATTATTTTTTGTTTTCCAAAAGAACGTATTTGAGTAATGTTTTGCATCTTAATATACTGCTGCTTCATGCAAATTCATCTTTGGTGTAGAGATGAAATACAAAATGAAATGCAAAAAAAAAGTTTACATAGGATCTTTCTTTCACAGATAAATGTACAAACAAGCTTTCAGTAATACTCTAATTTATGTATTTTTTCTGGTTGTAGACAAAGGATCTGGTAATTCGTCTTCCAAGACTACTGACTGGTAAATTAGAGCCTGTAAAAGAAAATCTTCAGGTGAGCTTATGAATAGATATTAAAGTGTATTGTGTATCATATAGTTTAAGAGTTGTCAGAAGATAAAATTCCTGGAGGAGATTGTGCACAGAATGAATTTAATGAAATAATTTCAGTGGTGATATAAAATAACTGAGGATTTTGTTAAACTATTTATTTTCCTCTATACTGTGCAAGCTTACCCAATACATTGAGTATTGGGTTTTACTCAATACATGAGTATTCAGTTTTATTCTGTCTTCTACTCTGATGTAGTGCCTTCCTGCCAAAAGTTGCTATATGATGACATAAATGGTTACCCATTTTTTAATGAGTAGAAAAATACTCAGTCTTTTTTTCCCTCCCTAATTATTATGGTATTTTGCTAACTTGGATTGCCCGTAAGTATTTAGGAGCAAGAAATGTGCAGTTGATTATTTTTCTCCTGGCAGGTAACAAGTCTGCCAAAATGTGCATTTGACACCTATTGTCTGATAGCAGATGGTCGTTATTAACAACTGTTGGGTAAATAACTTCAAACCCATGGGGATTCCTTTCCCTTTTGAAAATGTATCTATGTATTGGTTTAATTACTGTGCTGTAAAGCCATTGAGGCCAAGCAGCATGATGTAGTGCAACAATTTGTGAAACTCCATTATCCTATAACAAATAACTATGAATCAAAATGTATGATTTTCAGACAGACTCACTGCTCTGAAACTATTAAACGCTAGAATTCTTGCAATCTGAAATGTGTGTGTGGTAAGGGAGGAGACTGGAAAGTAGCAGACTGTTCTAATTAATAGTACTTTCTTTTTAACACACATTGTTTCCATGGGCTAGGGAGCCATTATTATAATGAATGCGCTTTTAAGATCCCAAGTTCCGTGTGACTATCTTGTTTATCTACCAAGAAATACAGTGTAACAGCTCTATTTTTAAAAGCTGTGAGAGAAGGGAAAGAAAGGAAGGATTTTTTTAGGTCCTCACTGTTGGAATCTACTAATTCTTAAAAGCTCAAGCTTTTCAGGAGGTTGAATTCAGAATCTGTGTTCAGACCTGCATGTCCTAAACTGCTGGTGGGAGGGCAGTACTTGGAAAGTGAAATCATGTACCAGCAGTTCAGAAGTGGTCAGGATGTATCCCTCATTCTGAATGGAGTATTATTGAGAAACAAGTACAGCAGCTGATACTGGCTGTCATAAGTTGCCAGTCATGAACTAAGTGTGCTGCAGGATGGCTTAGTCCATCCTCTGAGGGTGTCATCAAGCACAATTAGACATTCATTGACAGGGTAAAACCTGAAAGCTTGCATTACCACTGCATGCTATGGGAATAATACATACTTTGTTGAGTATTGCTAAGGCTTAAACAGTAAGGATATTAGCATGTGTGCCCTAGAGAGTTATTGAATATTAAATATGTTTGCTGCCAGACTGAGTGCAATCAAAGCAACTTACACTTGAGCTCACCGATCATGTCAAGAGGGAGCTGTTCCACATCACAGAGTAGAAGATAAAAAGTCAAGATTCTTGCCACATTTACCTCTACAGTGGGTCCAGCTTTATGTCTGCAATAATTTAACACAGGGTCTTAACTCTGGTTGTGTATCTTGGTGCATGAAGTTACTCCTGCCAACTCATGTCCATGGAAGATACCACTCATGTGCAAACACTTATTTTCATACTTGAATGCTGTCTTAGTTGATTGGTGTTTTGTGTGGTGCACAAATATTTATAAAGCAGAAATGTTAAAACGAGGAGTTGGAAGACTTGATTATAGCTGCCTCTAGAAACAGTCCCTGTAAGGATCTGGAAGTCCTAAGGTAAATTCAAAACACAGATTCTAAGCCCTTCCCTTGATATTTGACAAGCAGTTCTGGAAAAGAGCTGTAGTCTTGGCACATCAAACTGGGCAAACACAACCACCACTTTCTTGCCAGTTGAAGTACCTTAGTTTGATATGAAAGTCTGGTTATGTTAACTGGCAAGCACGCCCACTTCTTGACAGAAAATAAGCTGCTTGTAAGTGTCACTGGAGGACAGAAGAAATGGCTGAGTTAACAGCCACTCTTGTATGCTGAATTCTTTCTCAACAACTCAATGAATTGCTTGCCATTCTGCACTTTGGGAGGAGTGCTCATGATTTTATTGAAAAAATGTGTTTTGTTTTCCTTTGGGGAAATCATAATTGAAGTCAAAGCAGTCTCTGAAAAAGACATCTTACTTTAGACATTAATGAACTGTAGAATAAATTGAATATACCACATATTCTACACGTCTCTTTTAGATTCATCAGTCTTAAGTTGAAGACTATAGAAATTATATTCCCTATTATAAAAATATAACTTGAATCCATTAGCAAAAGAGTTAACACATTAACAAAAGGAGGTGCTAGCTTTTCAATTTCTCTGTTTTACAGAGCTCAACAGCTCCACAAGAAGAAAGTCTCTTGACAGCTTGGTATTGAAAATGATAAAAGACTCTTAGGGGAGAATTTTTATGCTTGTAACTGCCATACATATGGAGACATGGGGTTTTTTTGTTCATATCTCAGACAAGCTGAAAAATACATAATATTCACAGAAATCATCTTTATTTTGGAGATATTCTATAAACAAAATACACTTTAATCTGGAACTGGAGTGGCAAATATTTTTGTGGTTTGCATTGTTGCTGTGTGAAAAAGGATAGAAGAATTTTGCATTATTTTTTTTTCTGTGGCACACTACGATAAATTTGCTGTAGTTGTAGTGAAGATAAAATTGTGCTCTTTTTCAGGTTTGTCAAGTTGAACTTGGTTTTCAACGTAATGAAATTCAACAGATAGTGTATAAAACTCCCAAGATTTTAACTGCAAGTAAAAAGAGACTCAAACAGACTTTTGACTACTTACACAACATAATGGGCATTCCCCACCACATGCTTACTCGCTTTCCTCAGGTGAGTTGTTAATCTGGGACTAAATTGGAGGTGCTCTTGTCACAGCCACTTCACTAATGTGCTGAAGGTGGAGCCTTGCTGTTTGCAGAATATAAGTGAATTCTTCAACTCACTTGTGGCTTTTACTCTAATTGGGATAACTTTTATTAGCAATCCAGAAACTATTGAGGATTTCAGTGTGGAACTGCTGCTTTTTTCCCCTTAGCACATGTGACATCACTGCCCACAGTCTTGTGAATTTTGAGGTTTTCAACAGAGCTAGTCATGCTCATCTCTTCCGTATTCATGCAAAAGAAATTACTGCCTCCTTAGGAATTTACTTGTCCTGAAATCTTACCTAAGGGACACAAGAGAAGGCAGATTATGCAGAACATCTGTTCATTAGATAACATTATTTATATATATATGTGTGTGTGTATATATATATATATATATGTATGTATGTATGTGTATATAAAAATTTCTTTCTACTTAAAAAATAAGCTTTAGAAATTTTAGGATCTCAAAATACAGTGTAAGGTAAGAGAAGTTCTGTCCATTAGGCAAATCAGATTCTCTTTGGTCTTCTTATTGCTGCAGCAATTGCTAAAATACCACAGGATTGAAAATAGATTCGTTTCCTGATTACTATTTTGGGGTATTTTTCTACCTCCTCATTACTGCTGTTTCCTCACAAATTAAAAGCTGAAAGTGTTAGTCACTTCATTCAATGCTCACATGCAGTTGCACTGTCTTCTTACAAGGTAAAAATGAAAGTACAAATTACAGCTTCTGAACAGTAGTAATTTTCTTTCTAAAGCAAATCTAGTAGAGAAAATAAGTGGCTAGAAAGCCAAAATTGTATGGAGTACTAACACTGCTCCTCAGGATTTTGATTATCTTACTGTTTAATATATCTTTACTTAACAAGGATGCTTGCTCTAATGCTTATCTGTGTCACTTTGCCCTCCTTGGTCTGTAAGTGACCACAGGTTTTGCTCACTTCCTTCTCAGTTGGCTTTGTGGTGGCTCACCTCATTATTTTTCTTCCCTTTGTTCAGAAGGATAAGTGGAGAGTTTCCTCTATTCCTTGCTCTTGCCATAGTCTCTCCTTCTCTTTCCTGTTCTTCTCTTTCACCCTCAAAAACTGTGAGTTCCAGGATACAGGTGGTGCACATCAGTCTGTTTATGGTTGGGCCTTTAACTTGTGCATTCACAAAAGCATATTTATCTCCATCTCTACTCACTTTTATTCTGAATGACAGAAATGTTGAAAATAGAAAGTATACAGGAATTTTTTGGGTTCAGATACTCTGATGTTACAGCTGCTCTTGTAACCATTCTTTCTGTCAGCTATCTCCATAAGTGTTGGTTAAGTGGGTTTTTTTTTCTCCTGTCTTCTGACTCCCTCTTAAAATTCAAGGAAGGCAGAAGAAGAGCAGTAGCTTTATTTTTCCCTCTTTGTTCAAATTAGTTTACATCCTCATGGAATTCTTCTTTCATCAATGTCTCTTTTTTAGTAAAATCTTTCCTACCTGTAGCATTCACATTTTCACCATCATCTCCTCTGTAGGATTTCTCTCTCTATTCAGTTGTACTGCTCAGAAATTATAGATCTTTGCTTTTACAATTTAGCTGTGCATCTCATCTTCCCCACCTCCCACTCTTTTAAAATGTTCTGCTGATTTCTTTTGTGTTTCCCCTACCACTGTTCTCATCTTTGACTGCCTAGTTTTTTGTGGCAGGTGTCTTCAAAGGTAGCACTGCTGTGCAGCAGAAGACAAAAGGTTGTTTTGAACCACCACACTGTGCCTTTTGGCAGTGTTAGGATGACAGGAGTCTCATCCCCTCACCTTTGCCCATGCCACAGTGCCAGTTTGTTGTTTGCACTGTGCCATATGGTCACCTCTTCATGTCTTCCTTGTAACAGTGGTCCTTTGAATCTGATGCTACAGGGAAAGTGCTCCCTGTAACTGAATATCTCCACTTTCTTGGCTGTGATTACACAAAAGTAATACAGTTGTTATATAGAAACAACTCTCCAAGGGCATTAGGTTTTTTGTATCACTCCCTGTTTTCTGTTGTGTATGTCAGTATATTGTATTGAAGTATTTATTCAGAGTTTAGATAAATTATATGTAAATGTCACCTACCTGGTGTTTGACATAAAGGAAAATAAGTTTATCATTTGTTTGCTTCCTAGATCTTCAGTTTGTCTCAAAAAGGCTTCTATTTTCGATGCCTCAGAGTCTGAAATTTAGACAACCTAAAAAATTCTTTTTTTTTCTTTTTCAGGTTTTCAACTCAAAACTATTACGAATCAGAGAGAGGCACATGTTTCTTGCCTTCTTGGGAAGAGCCCAGTATGACCCAGCACAACCCAGTTACATCTCTCTGGATCAGCTGGTATCCTTGCCTGATCAGGTTTTTTGTACAGAGATTGCCAAAGCTTCCATGCAGGACTTTGAAAATTTCTTAAAAACACTTTAATTAGTAACACATATAAAAATTATAGAATTAAGTTACAAAATAAACATATTTTATAAAACTACTTTCCTTTAATGTCTCTTAACTTTAATTACTGCTTTAAGAAGTCATTGTTTATGAAGGATGTAGGATTTTAAGGCTCACAATAATACTTATAATAAGTTAAAAATATATTTCAGAAGGATTGAGCGAGTATGTTGATTGCTACTAATGCAAGCCTTATAATTAATCACTGACTTAATTCAGTGTGGATGATGCAGCACACTAACAGAAAGGCAAATTCTTCTTTTTTAATTTTGATAACGGCAGAATTTTGGGAGATTGGAAAACTGGCTAGTGACTTATTCCCTATCTTGCCCTCTGTTGTCTTCTCCTTTCACCCTCTTTCCCAAAAGTTAGGATAGCAAGATACTGAAGCAGTGTTGTTTACCTGCTTGAGCTAATAATCTTAATATTTTCTTTGTATGAGAGAAAGAATCACACCATTCCACATGTGAAGCTCCTCATACAGAAAGGCATTTTTTTCAATAGGTTACAAAGGTGTTTCCTTGTGAAGCTGGCTACTGAAATTAGTATCCTAAAAGCTGGTTAGAAATGTCAAAAAAAAAAAATCAGCAAACTGAATGTAGGCAAGTTATAAAAAGAAAACAAAGCTGTTACTGTCCCTGAAATCTGGAAGGACTGTTTTAGTTACTTTGCTCTTGCCCTTGTTCACTTCCCCCCCCATACAAATGAGGTTTGTGTGGCTTTAATATACAAGCAACCATATGAAAAGAGGCTGTAGTATATATTAAGGTGATAGAGTTGCTCAGTTGTAAAAGCTGAAGTTTAAAAATGCTGACATTGGGCATTTTTTAAATGGGAGTATTAAAAATACCTAATCTTACCATTAAACAAAGCACGTTAATGTGGAATTATCGAATGCTTCACAGTGTATTTGGGAAAAATGAAAAAGCTGCCTAAATCCACATGCAAAACTGTCTGATATTGTTTAGAAGTTTCCATTCCTTCATTAAAAACAGTTCAGGAAACTGAAATCCAGATGTTTTAATTTGGATTTAAGCTTATTTAATGGAAAGGCCTTCATGTTGTAAAACCTCGTTGTTGAAGCTAAAAGTAGCAATTTTTATGCACACAGCAGAATAAAATTCAAAAGGTTAAATTCTACCAATAGGTGGAAAATAAAGTAGGTTAAAGAGATTTAAGGAATGAGAATAGTAGTGATTTCTGGATTATGAGTTTGGATAAATTCTTATTTATCCAAAATAAGAATTTGAAAATGAAGTGCCTGAAGCATGTTGAAAAACCACATTCATTGTCTGGAATATATATCTGAGACACTTTTGTGAGTATTTTTTTTTCCTGCTTCCTATTCCATTGGCCTGGGACAATAGCTTGAAATGCTGTATTAGATAGACTGTTCTTGATGGAGATGCATAACAAATTTCATGGTGGCTGAAATGTGATGGCTAAGCACTTTCCCCCATTTCCTCCTGTTAAATAAAAGTATCCAAGTCCAATATGCTTACTTGGACTTTTGACTGTATTAAATGCTAATAACAAACTGTCATCTTCAAGCAATATTGAAAAAAATAATGTTTATAGTAAAAATGTTAATAGAAAGTATGTGGGTTCATAATGTTTGAGTTAACTTTTGCAGATTTTCTTCACTAGCCTTATTACATGTGACAAACCATTGTAATAGAAATTATATAACAGAGTGTGTATATTTTGAATGTCTCAGGCTTTGAGCTTTAAATTCCTTTAATATTTTTAAAAGTAGAACTGATTGCTGCCTGAGCAAAACCAGTTTCTTTGATATGTTAAATGCACAAGCTTCTGCCAAAATAGCTTCCTAGAACCACAATGCAGAGTGGAAGCAAAACGTTTAATGGGAGTACTAAAAAGGAAGGGGAGAGAGAATAAGAGAACTTTTTGAGGATCATGCCAAAAACTGTGTGGCTTTACGATAAAAACCAAAATCTTTAGAAGAATTGTTTGGCCTAGCATTCCCCCCTTACTGGAAGGGGCTGTTCTCGGCCAGCGCTCGAGCGGGCTGGGAGCGAGCGCCTTCATTTCCTTTCCCTTTCCTTTCCCTTTCCTTTCCCTTTCCTTTCCCTTTCCTTTCCCTTTCCTTTCCCTTTCCTTTCCCTTT
>VZRX01005380.1:0-25275 GCA_013398075.1 Notiomystis cincta | reverse complement strand
CCGCCCCGCCCCGCGCGTTACCCAGGAGGCCGCGCGCCGCGCCGAGGTCAAGATGGCGGCGAAGGCGTCTGGTGAGGCGGCGGGGGCTGGGGGTGCGCAGCGGGGCCGGGGCCGTCCCTGTCCCTGTCTCTGTCCCTGACCCGACCGCAGCGCTGGGCTCGCCCCGGCCCGCGCTGGGTAGCGAGGCGGGCCGTGACGGGGAGAGGGGGAGCCGGGGAGCGAGTGTGCACCTTGTGCCCTTGACGGGGACAGCGAGTGCCGCTTGCACAGTCGCCGGGCGAGTCTCCTCGCCAGCTGTCCCGTGGCAGCGGAGGGAGCCTGGCTCCGATACCTGAACTTTGGGGCGTAGAGAGTTCTCGGGGGCTCTGGAGGAACCCTCGGGCTGCTCCTGAGGGGCCTCGGGGCTCGCTGTCCTGCGCGAATACCGACTCGGCGCGCAGGCGGTCTGAGGTTATTCCTTGTCTGGCCCTAAAGGACGAAGGAGTAACTAAGCAAGCTGCTGAGACAGTGCTCTAATGACGTCCTTTGGGGTGTTTCGGGATGACAGATGGCTTAAAAGTCACATAAAACAGCTTTCCGCGCTGCATTGCCCGCGTTGTGCCGTTCGTGGCCTTCTAGACCACTTATTGAGATCCTTGATAATGTGTAAAAGCACCTCTGCCATCCCAAACCACACTTAAGGGAAGGTGAACATGCTGTTATGTGGTGTAGACGTTTGGGTTTTTGTTTGTTTGATTTTTTTGTTTGCTTGGATTTTTTTGAGGTTTTAGTGTTGATTTCGTGGTTGACTTTGGCAACTCCTTGAAGAAGGAATAGCATTGGAGTATCTGGAGAGGAGAGCAGAAGGTTAACAATATAATAATGTGCTGGCCTTGAAGTCACATAGCAAAAGCTGGGGATAAGTTATTTGAAAAGCTTGATGGTTTTGCTTTATGTAGACACTATGGGTTTGGCTCATATAAGTGTTGTGGAGGCCAAGAGTTTTGTTGCTGTCTTTGATGAGGAATTGGTAGCATTTTTCCAAGTCTTAGAGCAGCCCATTATTCCAATTTAGTGAAATGGGTCAAACTCTTGTATGTAATGAGCAAGCCTTTTGCCTGTTCAGTGTCAGTGATGGGATGCTGAGAAGTAGAGGCCAAGTCAAATTCTGGTCAAATTCAGACTTGGTGCAGTGTCACATTACTGCAGGTGTTGGAGGCCAGCAGATATTTATTTGCCTGCTGCCACAGCAGTGTGTAGATGTTGAATTGTACCTTGCTGTGCAACTGATGGTGCTCGCATTCAGTTGCAGGAGGCGGTCGCATGATCGACAGGCTTCGCAAGTGGTATTACAATGCAGCTGGCTTCAACAAACTTGGTAAGTGTTTCACTGAGTTTTAAAAACTGCAAATGTATCACTTCTCAAACTACTTGTGGTTCGTAGCTGTCATATGTATGTGCAGTTTGGCATAAGTCTTATTGATCAAAATTGGCTATTACTTCTGTGGGGAAAAAAGTTGGTAATAGCTTCAATTATTGTGATTTATACCTCTTCTGTTATTTCAGTGTTTGCTCATGTTCCAGTGAATTAAGTTATAACAGCTAAGGTCAGGCTGGGGCTGTTGAAAAAACTTGCACAAAGCAGTGCTGAAAGCTCGATTATTTACATTTCCCCACCGAGTCACTTTTGTGTCTTCTAACCCAGGGACTGCCCTTGAAGCTGGAGAGATTCCCACTGATAGTAGTCAGCCTGTCTGCAGTACTTATACAAAATATCCAAAGTGCAAAAGAGATTAGAGTTACTCTGCCCTTTGTGTCACCATAACTTCAGCTGATGTCGCTCTGGCCTGTGCAGTGGTGGAATAGGTGGCAAAATAGGGCTTCCTTGAGGAGAAGAGGTTGCCTTAATGGTACTGTCTTCAGTTTATTCAGAGCTGTTACCAAGTTTGTTTCAGCCATTTAGTTGGCAGAACAGTACTTGGATGACAAGAATCTGAATATTCAGATGCTGCAATTTATTGCTCACCGCAATACAAGCAGATCCTTTAAAGGAAGTTAACATACCTGCCCTGGGGAAGTTAGAAAAAAATTACAAGAAAACTGTAAAGGAGTAAGCTTATAGCCTACTTCCAAAGATTCAATGCTTAATTCCTCTTTGATAATGCCTTGTCTGCTGAAATTCTTACTTCTGCTTTTCTGGAAATGCAAGTAAAAAAATAGAGAAACACCAAATTTAATGTAGTGGTTAAACTAGCAGCAGTGCTTCTTGTGCCTTTGAAATAAATTATAAAACTGAATTTAAGAATATATGACTCAAAAGAAATTTTTTTTAATTGAGACACTACTGCCAAATCAGTTACATGAGATGAAAGTCGGTAGGTACATTGTAGTAATCATCTTGGAATGCTACAAAAGTAATATTTTGTCCTGTTTTGTTAATTCTGAACCTTACAGAAAGGCTGGTTGAGTTTCAAGAATCTTTTGTTCCACAGAAGGTGTGGGAGTGTTCTGGGTTTTGAGAAGACCTGAGTCTTCTCCCTGATTTAACTTCTAATTTGAAACTCACGCACCAACTTAGAGCTTCAGGTTTCCATAGCTTCATACAGTCAGCAGAGATCTGGTCATTATGAACAGGGCAGTTTAGAGGATAATTCTTCAGTACTGAAGGAGTCTCATCTGTGTCTGACTGACTCTAATGGATTCAGAGATCTCAAAAGCCCTTTACCTGGACAGTCATCTTAAATAGAGATATAAAATTAGATGCATATAATTTCATCCCTTAGATCCAGAGATGTTTTTGTTCTGTATGTGTATATTCTTACAGAACATTGAATTAAATACCCATTTTCCTTATTCCTCTTTAACAAAAGGAGTAAAAAGTGTAAATAGAGTATGTCAAAGTGTTTAGGATTGCATGCTCTCTGTGAGCAATTAGTGGCTCTACTGGATTGGTTTGGTTTTTCTTCCTAATTTTGTGTTGGGAGTGTTTTGCCCATGATACCTGGATCAATCCTGAATCTTACTGAAGAACATTTCTTGAGTGGTGGTGTAAATTCTTCCTGGTCCAGGGTTAATGCGAGATGATACCTTGCATGAAGATGATGACGTAAAAGAAGCACTGAAGAGACTTCCAGAACATCTGTACAACGCGAGAGTATTTCGCATAAAGCGAGCGCTGGACTTAAGCCTGAAACATCAGATCCTTCCGAAAGACCAGTGGGTGAAGTATGAGGAGGTACGTGCACAGAGGGTTCCCAAGGTGCACTTGTGGACTGGTGGCTGGGGTTTTCATTCTCTGAATGCTTACAAGTTCTTTACAGCAAGTGGGTGAGTCAGTATCTCATGGAATACCTCTGGAAAACCCTTTTGATTGCAGTTTAAAAGCCTGGGTTTCACTATGAATTACTAAACTTTTCTGAAGATGACAGAAGGTTAAGCTGCAGCTCAGAATCACAGCACGTTGTTTGTGTTCAGACTAAATATTTCTTCTAAGCTATCAGATAAAGAAATACAGTGTAAATAGCTTTAGAGTTCTTAAAAAAGGTCTCCTGCTTTTCTGATTAATTTCTTACAGAAAAGCTTGAGCCAAAGCTTTTATTCATGAAGGTGCCAAGGAAGAATAATTTGAAGGGAAATCTTGCATTAAAATAAGTGTAATCTTGTAATTTAAAAAACAAACTGCACTTTCCTTATCAGATGTAACTAAATTTTATTTTTTGGTAGTGAATTGATTAACAGACTTTGCATCACTGTCCACCTCAGTTTCATCCCAGGCAGAGAGGAATTTTGTTGTTAAACTTTTTGACTATAGGACAGTATAAAAGGTATTAATGCATCTCTGAATAAGCAGAGGCTGTTTCTTGTGGTCTCATAGGTCATATTTAAGTAACTGCTGCACTGAATAACTGGTTGTGTATTTCCTCAAGCAGCAGTTTGGTTTGTGTTAAACATGGTCATGGTATTATATCAAATTCAAGTTTACAGTGCTGGTTAGAAGTTAAGCTCACAAAGAGATTATCTGGAGTGTTATTGTTGGACTTTGAACTAATTAATGTGGATTTTGTACATTTGGGTATCTGCCAAAACCCCACTGTTTCTAGAGGCTTAGCTGGAAGCATCACTTTGCCTGTTAGTGTTGTTCAGGCATTAGGAGTTAGTGGTTGCTGCAGTAGAGGACTTGTCATTGCAGGCTTGGCAGTTAGAAAGTTTACCTTTTCAGGGGAAGGAAGGCTAGATTTCTTTTTTGTTCTCTTGATAGGTTGGTGTTTAGTCAAACCTGGGGAGCAATCAGAAACAAATAGTCTGTAGGAATGACTTGAGATGTTTCTGGACCTGACTGTAAGTTTAAATATATTCTCTTCTTTTTCAGGATCACCCTTATCTCGAACCATACATAAAAGAAGTAATCCGTGAAAGACATGAAAGGGAAGCATGGAACAAAAAGTAACTGTTCAACTACTTCATGCAAATATCCAGATATTTCTGATATATTTAAACATTTGGTTGTAGAAGTCCATAGGGAGGTAATTGTGAGGCTGAGGAATACTGTTTCAGCTTGTTCATTGAGTCTGATCATCCAACTAAAATAAACATGTCAAACTATAAAAATCTTGGAAGAGTTCTTTCTTAATGTTAACAAGCTAATGTTGGGATCTTTCCTGTGAGCATATACATTACACATTAGCCTAGTGGTATGCAGTCTTCATTCCAGCTTTTGATTCTTACTCTTTTCATCATACAGCTGTTTTCTGCAGTAGTAGGGTTAGGCAAGAAACGTTCAAGGCTGTTGGTACTAGTTGCTGTCTTGAATTAAAAAGGATTTGGTATTAATTCATCACTATTCACTGTAGACAACAATACTAAATAAGTGCTTGATGTTACAGTGGTATTGTGAGACAGCATAATGTAATATTCTGTGTACTTAAGCAGATACATATTATAAAAATAGAAAATATAG
Source organism: Notiomystis cincta (assembly GCA_013398075.1). NCBI lineage: Eukaryota > Metazoa > Chordata > Aves > Passeriformes > Notiomystidae > Notiomystis > Notiomystis cincta. The sequence goes on along the minus strand of VZRX01005380.1, from coordinate 20,339 downwards.
ATTTTAATCATAAAATAGGAAATGTTTCACTAACTTTTTATACCATATACGTTGTTAAGCCTTAAAAACTATTTTAATGTCAACCATAATGACTGTCTCACTCAAGCTTTTTGAGACTTAATTCTTTAAGAGTAAAAGTGTTATGTTGTTTAAAGCACATCAGAATACCACTTACCATAGTTAACTTGTCATGTGGGTTTTTTTTATCACCTAAAGCATGCTCTAGTTTTTAGTGGTTGGTGTCCAGAAAATACTGGCCCTTGCTGGCTGAAGACCTTTAATTTAGTCTTCCATAGTTTAATGGTGGTGTGGATTTAAGACAGATACTGGTATTAGACATGAAATTCAAAGCCTATTGTATAACCTGTATGAAGTAGACAATCTTGCATGATGGCCTCAAGGTTTGCTTTTTTCTTTTTGTTATGCATGCTTGTCTGCCAAATGCAATGCTTGGTTTACCAAAAGAAAAAGGAACAAACCACATCTGCAGTTTTGAATTGGTCTGACCAAATAAATAAAATACTGGATTAGAAGCTTTTAGCTTTGCTCATCACTCTCTTACTAATCTTCATCTGCTTGCTTAAGTCCCTTTCATCTGTAGGATGGACACAGTGATCCCTGGGTGAAATTCTTACCTCAAAACTTGACAGCCTGATGTGGCAAAACAAAATTCTGCAAAAATATCTGCATTGCCAATATTCCTTTAAAGTCTATGTGGAGATTATATGAGGAATTTGAGGTTTCTTTTTTCTCCTGTAGTAAAATCTAATGATTGAATCATACATAATTTGATGTATTTTGGGGGACTTTATGCTTTTCTTCCAAGAGACAGGTAGGGCATGGAGTTTCACACTTTTCTTTATGGAATTATTAGAGTATAGTTTTCTAATGAAGTTAGAACTATTTCATTGTTAGAATTATATAAGAAGACTGAATTACACAGTGAAAGTAGTACTTTAAAAGCATAACTGGTCAAATTTCTACAAAAGCTAGAATTCTGTAGAAAGACAGTGTCTGCTTTTTTGACCACAGGTTTGGATTAAGAAAAAAGTCTCAAAAATTACTTGGTTTAGACAAAAGGGATTTGTTGGCATTTAGGCTCTTAAAAATAGGCTGATGTTTGAAGTGCAAAGCAGTCATGCCTTAGTTGGCCTAAAGCATCTGAAATCACTGACCCCTTTACTCTCAAATGTAACATCTTAAAGAATCAGAGGTGAGTAGTAGAAGTTAATAAAAGAGTCCTTCCAAGTGATCTTTATGGTGGCTCAAGGGGAAGAGGAAAAAGGAAGCCATGTTAAGAGCTTGCCTGTTCACTGAGGCTTCATTTAGATGAGTTTTCAGATGCTTCTGACTTGGATTGATACTTTTTAACTTCAAATTTCCATAAATCCAGTAGTCTTCTGCTGAAGTATTTTGAAAAATTTACTCGTTTTATTGTATCTTGGAAGGCTATTAGTAAGGAGAATGTTATTTGCCAGTTTTTGGCAGAGATGGGTGTGTATTTGAAATGTTTAGGAGTTTTTAAAAATGGTGAGGAATAGGAAGGAAGGAGGCTGGTGTAAGAGTGGTATCTGTTGCCTGGGAGCCAGAAGCTATAGCAGCTTTTTGTTAGGGACCAAACTCTTCTTTTGGATACATGATGTGACATTTGTATGCTTCTGCTACTGGCTAATGAATGAGTAGCTTGGGAGACATTTTGTATTTCCCCCTCTGCACAATGGACAAGCATTAATCTTAGCCAGAAGAAATGGGAGTTTTCTTGTATGTAAGATTTGAATCCTGCTGGTGACATGTTGGGAAGGTCAGCATGGTTCCCATTTTTGAGTGCTTGTAGTTATGCTTGAAGATACCTGGGATGGGAAGGAATGCAGTTGCAAAAATGGAGTTTCAGATCTGCAATTTCATTGTAATGATTCCATCCCACCTGTCCATCTCTCTGTGGGACCCTGCCCTGTGAATCATCCTGGCCTGTGCAGCCATTAGCTTTTTATCTGCAAAGTTGCCTCATTTTAAGGGAAAGCTTGGTAACAGTAAAGGAGGTCAAATAGCTAGAGGTGAAAAAAGTCTGATGAGGAAGGAAAGAGCATTCTGCTTTGGAGAACTGGGATTTCTTCCTTTTGCTGTCACAAGGTTCTTCTGTAGTACTAAGCAAGACACTTGGTACACAGAAGCTCTGAAAGAATTTTCCTAAGTGCTTAATATCTCTGTGCTTGGAGCTACAAGTGCAGAGTAATCACATCTATGTCTAGATCCAGTTCATTGGTTCTGAAAATATTAGGTGCAAGTGTTGGTATTTATCCCTACACACAGTGGTTACTACAGGTGTGGTAGCAGGAGCAAATTTCACAGGGATTCTCACAATCCTTATTCCTCTGGTGGGAAGTGCAAAAACACTTGCATAGAAGATGATCTATTTGTGGCCTGTACCTGGTACTTTCAGAAAGCAAGTTGAGTCATGCACTGAAGAGGATTGGAAAGAATTCCTGAATGAGAAGAGTGCCTGCTGGATAAAATGTGAACCTGCAACTTAAGGTCATATCATCATGTACAATGCAACAGTGAATCTTGCATTTCTTTATTCCTGATTTTGAAACCTTCACCTTGGTTAATGTAGTTTTTTGCATATAAATTCTATAGGGATTCCATAAATTACTGAGGTATTTTTGTAATTTTAGTTCACTACATCTGAATTATGTGTGTAAAATTAAGAGTCTGAGCTGACATTGCTAATCCTGCAGCTTGATGATAGTTTTAGCTTAAATTATTCATCATTTTTGAGCAAACCTGTTCTTCACTTGATATTCTTTTATTAAATACATAGTGGAATATAAGAATAGGTTTTGATTGTTGAAGAATACGTTTGCTATGTCAATCTGATTTCTTTAAGTTTTGAATTGGTCAACCCCAAAACAATGGTTTTTTTCAGCACTGTAACAAGAAACATATGCTTGTTTTACATCCAACTTAATCTGAAGGAGAGCTACAGCAGATACAAATCCCATAAGAATTTTGCTGAAACATCATGCTTGTCATTTTAATGGAAGTGTTTTAGCATTAATATGGTAAACACATTCTGACTTGAGGTATTTTCTCTCTGGATAGCAAAGGTCAAAGATGACCTTCAGGATTTCTCCACAGTGTTTGCAGTAGGTTTTCATGGACTGAAACTGTGGCCAGGGCAGGGGCTACTCCTGGGAAGCAGAACAGGAAGAGGCAACCCCTTCCAGGGTGACACCAGGGTGGCTTCACTTCTCATAGCTGGTCTATGGCCCAAAGGGCTGACATCTTGAAAAATTGTAGGCCACAAGCTTCATTGTAAACAGTTTGTGTTAGCATCTAAGTACCCTTGAAGGGGGCCTGATCCCAAAACTCTTTCTTCAAACTCCTCTGCAGGCCTTGTGGAGCTGTGAGCATCCTTCAGTGTCAAGTACTTCCTGACTCCCCCAGAACCTCTTCTGCTGTTGCTGGGATGAGGTGACAGGCAAGTGTGATGTCCCAAGGTGCCAGAAAGCATCTGCACCTCTGCCTTCCTGGCAAGGTGGGTGTAAAGATGTGTCTGGAGAAGGAGCCCTCAAAGCCTTGTGCTCACTGATGATTTAATACTGGTTTATGCTGGCAGCCTGTCAGCTCAATTCCTTTTTCTTCACAAAAGGTGTGGATTCACAGTTCCCTTCTCTGTGAATGCTTACATATTTTTACATAATATTTACATATTTTCTGGAGTGCAAGTGGGACTGTTAGTCCTTTTGGCTGTCTGTTCTGCTATGAAAGATCTGATAAACTGTACCAGGAGACACTAGGACTCAAATTTGTTGGTTAGAGCTTTTTTCTAGGCTGGTTTATGATCTGCTTCAAAATAAAGGCAATGCCTGACTCCACCTGCCTAGAGGCACTTGCCTGCTTGGGCAGTTACTGCCCACCAGCTTCTGCCCTGCTGTAGTACCTGAGCCCTGGTGCTGGATCAAGGAGATAGGCCAAGGACTTGAGTGAGGAATGCAGAGTGGGTGAGGGGTTGGGGTAGACCCAGGATTAGGAAATCATGTGCAGGGATCTAAAGGAAGTATAAGGAAAATAAACTGATCTCAATGCCCTTTGCCTGCTTTGAGTGTGCACAGTGAGGATGAGGAGGGGTTGGTGCCTTTACGTGCAAATGTAGGGTTTAATGCATTTTGGGAAATGGGACCACTGAGTATGTGGAGAAAGGTATGAGGTGGTTTGCCAAAGGCAAGGGTGCTTTTCAGACCACTGCAGAGGGTGACACCTGTGTGCCCTAACTTTGGGAATGCCAAGTTCATGGCACTCATTGAGGCTTTAAAGAATATTTAAAGACCATCCATTGAACCTTATTGTGAATGGAATCCAAGCTGTCCTTGCCCTGTATCCAGGGTGCCTGGAAGTGGCCTAAGCATCCAGGTCCTGTGGCCCAACCTCATCTGCTTCTTTCACAAAAACCAGAACATCTTCAACAAGATGCCCCCACAGCTACAGGGTAGGTCTGAGTTTTGGGTGCTCACATCTCTGTAGCAAAAGAGGAGCACTGGATCTTTCTCTTACAAAGCCTAAGCAAGTGTTGGAAGTGCTGTTTCTGTTTTATGAGAGTGTGCTGCTTTGGTTCCTGTGCTGGGAAAGGATCTGGAGCCTGAAACCCGATCAGAAGGAGGTAACTCAGCACAGCTGGGCTGGGCTGTGCTCTCCTCAGCCCTTCCTAAAGCAGTTCCCCACTGGCCTGCATGGATCTGGTTCTGTGTGTCTAAATCTTCTGGATTGCAAGGGGAGGCTGGAGAGTGAGACACGGAGTTAAGCACTGCTGCACTCAGTATTACAACACCTAAGCCCTTTCATGAAGCCTCATACTCCCACCGCGGCCCAGCAGATTGAAATGATTGTTTATAAGCACCAAAGTTCACAGTCCAAAGCTCAGATCTCTTCAAGGCACTTCAGAGGGTTTTCTGTCTGTAAGTTGTGTTCCCCAGTGGAGTATTAGTTTAAAAAGATACTATTATGAAATAGTCATAAAAGCAGCTTGATCTGTTTGGTTTACTTCAATTAACCAAAAATTCTCCAAGTTCTCCGTGTTTCTCGGCCGCAGCCTCTCTTGCTGAAGAAGATGGACAAAAACTCCATCACTGTGAGCAGGCTCCCAGCAGGGCTCAGCACTCAGCCTGCCTGCTGCAGCTCACCAACTGTCCTGGCAGTGTAGAGGTGGCTCTGATAAAAAGCAAGATGCATCCTGCTGCCAGGTGAGGCTTGGCTCAGCTCTTCTCTGTGCTCTGCATAAGCCAAGGTACCAGAGGAGGGGTGAGATCATCATTTTGGAGCTCTATGGAGGCAGTCATCTCTGCCTAGGAGCATTTAGGCTCCTAGGGCAGGGCAAAGTCAGGACATGGGGCTGCACTGACAGCAACAAGATGTGCTTTAATTATATATTATAAAAAACAACAACAACAAAATAAAATTCTTAAGAAAAGATAACAGAAGTAACAGACTGTATTTCCTTTCAAAAGTACAGATTTGTTTTTATCTGGTCACAGACTCTTGGTCTTTTCTCATGGAAAGGAGGGATGTAGTGACCTTCATGTCTGAAGCTCTGGGGGATCTCTTTCATGAATTTCAATCCTTAGCTTTTCGTGCGTATATCAGACCCAGTGGTGTGTCTGAATGTGTCCAAAACAGCCATTAAAGCCTTATTTCACAAGCTACTTTAAAAAGAACATGAGGAGGTATGCTTGGAAAGGGGACTTCTCCTCCAGCTGCTTCCACCCAGCACTTTAAAAACATATAAGACACAATAAAGCACGTGTTGACATAAGTGAGCCTCAAAAAAACCATTGGATTATTTTGAAGGAGTCAAATCATAAGCGGGGAGACTTATCATCCTTTACCCAGCAAAACAATTACATCAGTGCAGCTTGGACTGGGATCTGCCTTAAGATCTCCCAGATGTTGCAAATGGTGTAGTTGCTGATCAGTTGCTCTGGGTAATTATAAACTGTCAGATGGAGGAGGGGAGGTTGGTTCTCAGAGGAAACAACATAAAAGCTTTTGGAGGAGTTGTAGGGAGGAAGATCCACTGTTCACAGCTGACACCCAGAGCCACAACTGTGTCTGCTTATGCCTGAGTTTGCCAGATCAGTATCACAGACATGTCTCAGAGCCTATCTTAGACCTGAGCTATGGCATGTGGCATAGAGATGAGCCCTGCAGCAAGGGGTTTGGTGTGGACTGATCCTAGCAAATCTGCTCAGAAATCATTTTGGCGGAATCTCCTGGCCTGGAATGAGGGACCTGCTGCCCATCTCACTAGCAGAAGCCCATCTGATCCTGAGGCAGCAGATTCCAGCCCTGATACTCAAATGGAAAGAGGCAACCTGAGTAAAAACTGCCATCTTGATGGCCCTGGGGGAAAACAACTTCCCCAGCCACAGGGCTGGTCCCTGCTCAGACCTGGCCTGTGCAGCTGGAGGACAGAGCCCCAGATGAGGTGTTGGTGCTGTGCTGCAGCACAGCAAGAGTTCAAGTCTCTGGGAGCTGCAACAAGATGGGGAGCAGGTCCCTGATGCTGTAGCTGGGTGGCTCAAACACTTACCAGAGCCTGTCCCCAGCGCAGTGGTTCATTTCTCTGCAGTTTCTCTGAAGCAGTTGTTGTTTGTAGCACAAAGAAGCCATGGGCATGGTGATCTTATGTTAGGAATAAGCCTTAGCTCTTCTCTTTGTGACTGCTACCTCTGTTAAACACACCAGCAGGTCACTGGGCTCCTGCAGCATGCTCAGGTCATCAGTGATCCTATGCTCAGCCCTTTGAAGGACTTGGGAAGGCACCAGCATCCAGAATAGCCTTTGGAAATCAGCTGGGAGATGTTTCAGCCTTAGAAAGAGAAGGGATTTTGGAAATCCCTCATGCTGGTGTTTCTGTGGGGTAACATGAATTGGTGAACTGCCTCTCCAAGGGCCCTTCTGAGACCCCAGATCACAGTCCCCCTGGGTCCAGCCTGCCATCTCTCCCAGTGGTGAGTAGCTGGGGTGTCCCTCCAGCTCCCTGCAGCCCGGGACGTGTGGCAGAGCCACGTTTGCCAGCTCACAGCAGCACATCAGGCTGTGAACAAGGGCAGGTGGAAACCCAGCGAGGGTGAGGAGGCTGGGTGGGCAGCAACCACCCCCACATGGCCTGGCTGGGGTGGTGAGCAGCAAACAGCAGCAGCTAACACTGCCCAGTGCCACGGCAGAGGGAACACAGGCTCCCAGCCCAGGCTCTGGCCTCTCTTACCAGCCCGTTGCTGCTTCACCACCACCTGCCCAGCGGGGTTCCTGAGCCCCAGCACAGACAGGGGGTGCCCAGGGAGGGTGTGCTCAGCCACCGCCCCTGCAAGAGCTGCCAGTGCCAGAGGTGCAGGTGGCTTCATCAGCACACAGGGGTGACAAGCTCAGCAGCAGGTCAGCTACACAAAAATGAACCCCTGGCCATGCCATGCCCCAGGTGGAGGGGTGGCTTTGTCCTGGACACAGTGATAACAGTGGGGAAAAACACGTCACCCATCCAGGCCAGCTCACCCTGACACAAGGTGGGGCTGTGCTGTAACAGTACAAGCACCACCAGAATGTCCTGGCATTGTCTTCTTCCCTTTTTTAATTTCATTTTTCAGGATGACAACACTTTAGAGGTTTATGACCAACAGGAGAATTTACTACTAAGTCATATACTGATGTAATGAAATCTAATATATGCTGTGTAATGAGTTATGAGATGTTATTTAGTTTCAGGGTTTTATTACTTCAATCAGTTATGACCATATTTCCTTTTATATGATTGCTCACTCTTTAAACATACCAGATGACTGTATAAAGAACACCTAATAAAGTCTGGAGATGTTAAAATATAAATGTTTTAATTTTTGCCATAAATTTGTTTCAATTCTACCAATGGTGGCTTTTGCACTGGAAGTGGTGTAGTCCTTGTTAGCTTTGCAGCCCCTGGTAGTGTTGACTTGTTCCTTTGTAGGAAGCAGCTGGACAACTGTGCTTCGTTATAAAGCATAGTCACCAACACTCACCCTTGGTGATTATACACAGGAATGGGAAGGTTTTTAGAATATAAACAAATGAAAGACAACACTGATCTGTGATAGAAGTCATTATTTTAATTAACCTCTCATATTTACCTTTGCAATTGCAACATACACATGCCCTGGTTTCTACCAGTCTTCAAGAAGGGAGAATCAGGCTTATGGTCTTCAGCATCAAGATCACATCCAGGGATGTTCTGCCCATGTACCATTTGGAAATCCTCCTAATTTTTCCACATTTATGCATTGTATTTTGAAGTCTTTTGGGATAACGTCATAGCAGTGGAATTATATAGCTGTGAAATAAGATCGGCATCAAGTCTTTAATAAATCAATGTTTTAGCAAGCAAAGGACAATTGCAGGAGTAGAGTCTCAATTGTGATGTGTTCATAGTGAGTGTGGAGTTCTCAGAAATTATTGTAGAGCATATTTTATGATGTTAACAGCTCTGCAGTGAGAGTTTGTGTCCGAGTGGACACCGACTGTGGCCCTTGGAAGGCTGTGGCAGTGGCTGCTCTCTGGTGAGCCACCCACTCGTGGGAATGCAGAGGTCTCCAGGGCTGCTGGCCGGGGTCCTGCACAGGCAGCACCTGCCTGGGGATGACACCTACAGACAACAGATCTAATTACAGTGTTCTAATTTCCTCCCCACCTCTGCAACAGGCAGCACTGGCATGATTTGCTGAACCTGGTGGAAGTTCCTGCTGTGGGGATACAGGGCAGGGGAAGCTGGGCTGTGCTACTGCTGAGCAGGGAGGAAAGAGCCTGGTAAACCTGAGCCACTGTACAGGTTTGCTTGGCCAGCTTCGAGGGAGAGAAAACTGCCTTTTAGTTACATCTTAATTTAGAGTTTGCAGCAACCAGAAATACTTTCATCATGTTTAATCTGCTGTGACTGTGGCTGCCACGTATGTTGTGGCCCAAGGATGTCCTTGTAGGGATGATCCCTGCTGTTCTGTTGTCTGCAGCAGAAAGGTACCAGAGGCCCAATTTGACAGAAGTTCCTTGCCCATCTCCATCCCAGCCCTAAGTCCTGTCTGTGACTGGCCTGTGCCTTGTTCTAGCTGTGGGTAGTATTGCTGCCATATGTATTCCCTTCCTTCCAATTCTGCAGGGCAGGGTGTCATCTCAGGAGAATCCCTCTGGACAGCTTTTCAATTCAATGCTTTTTAGTTGTACATACATCAATATGCTGTACTTCTCTCAGTGTTTATTCAAATTATTGATAGAGATACTAACAGAAGGAAAAAATCTTCTAAATGATCCATCCTACTTCTCCATTCTATTAATATCTCTATCGCTAATTGCATAAATTTTAGGGTAACTACAGCAAGAAATGAAATAAAGACTTTACTATTCACAATTCCAGGCTAATAATTCAGCCAAGGAGAATCATACATCAAATAAATGGCCAAGCGTACTTAAAACGTGTCTTTGTACAGTAACAAGGAACAATTTAATCCCATTAAGAAAATGTTGGCTGTGGCTCAGTGTTTGGGAATATGCCATTGAACTGTCCTGCTGTAACCTTGGATGTAGGAAAAGTTGAGACAAAGCAGCATACTCAATTTGACACATCTTTGCCCTTTAGGTCCTTAATGATGCAGTGATTTACTGAAACATTTAATATTGTTTAGCTGCAGAAATTGTCTCATACACAGAAGTTAAGCAATAACGTGCTTGCTGAGTGTGCCCTATCTGCTACTTCATAAGCAGAGTTTATTTGCAGCTCCATAAAACACAGATTTCTGAGCTATCTCAAAACAGCAAGTCCACATATTAATTTGTAATAAACAAAATCCATGTGTCTTATTTAAAGTATAAAAAGGCAGGTAGGTTAGCTTCTCATTAACCAAGAATTTAAGAAAAACATTGGGGTTTTTTTCCCTCAGGTTTTAGTTTGTATCTGGGTTACTCTGCTTTTATTTTGCCCCCGTTATTCTCAGAAGGATCTGGAATGCTTCTCTGTTCTCCAGGTACTTTGTAAGTGGCACTCTGCTGCCAAAACAATGGACTTCTTTCTAATTAAGAAGGATTTAATATTTACCACAGAAAAAATAGTATGGCTAGATGCATTTCTCCTGACCACATATTGCATCCTTGGAGTTTTGCTATGGATCTTGGAGGAAAATGCTGTGTGAATAGTTTAAAGCATTGGATTTTCAAGACGAAATCACAGCTCATTCAATGTAACCTACATCCAGCAGCGTGCTGGGGGCTCAGCACGATGAGGGCCTGCTGCTCTGGAGTGCTCCCACACTGCTGCTCCTCTCCATGCACACAGCTTCCTTCCCTCCTGCTGGTGTGGCACTTCCCTGATTCTCTAAGCATGGAAGGAAAACGGGTGCTTTTAGTGTTACTGAAATACACAAACACTTTTGGTCAGAGTATCAATATTCAGCACCTTCCACTGGCCCTCTGTGAAAGTCTTGCTCTCAAAGTATCATCTGTGTGGTTTCCCTCCACTGCAACTTGCAATATCATGTTGTTGTGTGGAATGAATCACTTGACAGAGCTTTGTGTCTCTTCATACAGTAACAGCTTCTAGAAAAATTCAAACTGGAAGTTTCTGTAATAAGGCATGAGGAAATACATTTGAATTGTGCATGTGTTTTACAGTGCAAGGTCAGAGAGTACCCACAGATCACAGGCTACAGTGGGGAATAAGAGGGTAACTACAGATATGTGCATAACACACAAACGTGAGTGATTATCTTTTAGCTCTCATCCTCTGGCATTTGCTGTCAAACCAAAGGGAAAAAAATGCTGTCTCCTTTCTGTGTGATTGTAGGAGTCTTTGCTTCACAGAATACAGTTCAGAAAATACAGGAAGCAAACAGTGTGTCCCACAGAGATGGGGTGGCCCCATTTTTCTTGCACGAGGCACAGTGCTAAGGAGCTGGCACAGATGCTCAAAGAGGCTGTGCTCCTGTGCTGGCAGCCCCATAGTCATGGCCAGGATGGGGCAGATTTACTAGAAGGAGCAGAGGAGTAGCACAGCATGGTGGGGTGATGTACCCTGTCAGGGCTCAGCACCAGCACTGGCTCCTAAGTGGCTCTTTGCTGCTGACAACTTGGTGTTGATGTTTTAAGGGCAGCTTGCTGTCAGTGGAAGTAATATGACAAAAATTAGGTAGGCAAGAGGGATTAAAACATGTACAATATTGCAGAACTTGTTAGGCTCAATTACACGAGTCAGGAACTAGTGGAGTGTTTGAAGACCTGGAAATAATTCCAATTTGTCATACCAGGAGACTCCTTCCCAGAAACCGGCTGTGTAAGCAGAGGCAAGTCCACCATATGGAGAACAGATGTCTCAGGGGAGCTGAAAAGAAGATACTTTGCTAGTACTAAAAATATTCAGTATGAGGAGGTGATAACAAGTGCTTCTAAAGAAGAAGCAATTATTTATCATTGAGTAGACAATTTTTACTGTTTCCTAGAACACAAACCTATATGCTTAAATAATCTCAGACTGTCAGAGTGAAGAGGCACTGATTCACAGCTTGGGGTAGAAACTATAATAATAAGCAGATTGCACATCTTGTTTAACCATCTGATTTTTAAAGCATATTTTATCACAGTCTGTATCACACTGAAAAAAAAGAAAAAAGAAAAGAAGTCAGAAGACAATGAGTTATTTGTGTACAGTTGTTTTGATGTACAAAGCAGTATGGTTGCCTTTGCCATTTGCAGCTTGGATATTTTACTTTTTTCCCTTTAATTAGAAACTGTCATGGAGGTTGACTCAGTCTATAACTCAGTCCTGAGGTGTTAGAATGGTGTCTGTGAGAGCTGCCTCCAAGGGCCAGATCTACTAAAACATCAGGAATGAGACTTGAGAGAAGCACTTCATCACTGCCTTTGGATGCTACAGGAGATGTGCTAAGGGAAGATCCAGCTGAGCAAGGAAGCCCAGGCAGTGCTTGAATTGAAGTGGAGCTCTGCAGTGACTTGCTCCATAAGCAGAGGCATGCAGCTGTGGCTGATGCCTGTGTGAGCACCAGCCATGGTACTTACACACGTCCCAGGGGGGTGGCTGGGTTTTCCTCCTGACAGAGCTGTTCTGCTTCCCCAGCAGCAGAACAAGAGCTATTGGCACAGCTCCTTCAGCTCCTGCCCAACTCCAGCCAATTACTGCAGGGAAAGATAAAGCAGCACCAGCAGTACCAGATAAAGCAAGGTGGGGGCCTGTGGGTTATTTCTGGTGCTGAGGTGAGAAGAACTGTAATAGACTGTCTGCAACAGCCATTCATCTAATCTGTTCTTAAAAACCTCTAACGACTGCACCCCCCCAGTCCACAAAGGCAGCCTGCTCCTGAGCTTATATTTGATTATAGCTGTCTAGTTTGTCCTACCATCTAAGCTAAATCTCCCTTGCATCCTGTTAAATCTATTACTCCTTATGTCCACTCTCAGTGGATATAAAGATAACAGATTTTCATCCTCTTCACAGAAAAAATTTGAAGGCTGTTATCCTGCTCCCTTTGGACCTATCTATCTTCTCTTCACTAGACTAAACAACTCCAAGATCTTTCAATCTCTCCTCACAGGTCAGATTTTAAAATCCTTGTAATACCCTTGATGGTCTCTCAGGGCTTTCTTATTTCATTTATGTCTTTCCTAAAAGGTGATGTCCAGTTTCTGGATGGAAAACTTGAGGAGTTCCCAATGCCATGAAGTTACCACCCAGCCCTTTGCTTTCACGTCCCCATGTGTACCCTCATGGGTTTTACTGTGGTCAGCTGGGGTGTGTTTATCTCTTCTGCTGCCTGGTTGGTCACTCCTTGTTTCAAAACGAGTCCTTTTGACCTCCTAGCACTTTGCATGTATCTCTCTTTGGTTCCCTTTGTTGATTCTGGAAAACCTCTCCAATTTTTCATAGCTATTTTGAATTTTAATCCTGGGCCCCAATATGCTCACAATCCTCCTGGCTTAGTGTGATGGGCCGATTTTATAAGCATACTTCATTCCATTATCCGAGTTACTAGTGAAAATATCAAACTGAAACAGGCCCCAAACAGACCCTGGGTGAACCTATTAAAAATGAATTTTCAGTTTGATGACAAACCATGATAAGTTCAGCATGTTTTCCAACCACTTGTGCACCCACAGACTAATGATTTCCTCTCGCCTTAGCTGTCTGTATGAGAAAGTCATGGGGGATGCATTCATGTGCCCCACTCAGTTGGGCAATTGCTATTTTAGAACTGTAAAAAACCATTTTTAAATACATTGTCTTTTTCTGCTGATCACTGCTGGGGTCTGCAGCAGTCATGAGTCTTTAATGCACCAAGCACCCAAGGAAACAGCTAAGAAGGGAAGGAGGAGAGCAAGGCAGCATCCTCTGCAGGGAGCAGCCTGTACTGAGGCTCCTTCCCTCTCATCCTGCATCTGCACATGGGTGCTCCAAACCAAAACCCAACATCTCTGGTGGCCAACAGTGAGAGCAGCAGCACCCACAGCCCCAGAAAGGCCAAGGGGTTGTTGCCAATTCAAGGTGAGAAACATCCTCCTTGATTCAAGAAAGGATTAGCATTTCTGTGCAGCCCTCCCATGCATGGGGAACCCTCCTTCAGTGGAGGATCTGTCAGAAGGAAAAGAAATACACTCCTGGGAGAGCACAGGAGAAGGTTGTGCTTTTCAGGCTCAAGCTTGAAGAGGATGCTCCAGGAGGGACAGAACTTCATTGCAAGGGAAGAGACAAATAGCTTTTAGACAAATAGCTTTTGGTTGTGCAGGGCTGGGTGTACACTGAGTGCCACAGCAGCTTCTGCAGCCACAGAATTCAGGACAGAGCCTTTTCTGCTGGTAGCTCTGGGCTATGTATATTACACCTTTACATTCAATTTGATACTGCCTTTAGCCTGCTGGCCCCCTGCCAGTGCAGCTGCAGAGAAGTTGGGGAAGTTTGCCATAATTTGCTTGGGAATTCCTGTGGAAAGTGAGTTTCACCTACTGCAGTGGAAGGGGATAGGTTTAAGGGGTTTGGGTTTCTTTTTGTCCTGAGATGCTCATCCTCACTTAGAAGTAAGGTGGAGTTTAACACTAAAATATTCCAGTTTGAGCATTCAGGACAACTGGAAATCAGTATTGAAGACTGTTCAGAAAATGCACTGAACTCATGCCCCGGATTAAAACAAGGCAAATGTTACTTTAACCACGATCCTGTGGATGTTGCTAATACCAGTGAAGAAGAAGATACTCTCAACCCAGATTTTGGTGGACACCTTGGAAAGCACCAAGATGGGTGTCCTCATCACTGCTCAGCCAGCAGCACAAGCTCAGCCCAAGTCAGGCTTAAGGCAGCCTTGCCCACATGCTGCCTGGCCAGCAGCCAGTCTTCCCCTGCCTTCAAGGAGTGAAATCCTGGCACTAAAACCTCTGCTGGCTCCAAGAGCCCCAGCTGCTACACCCTTCCACTGCAATAGGGGTCTATTGAGCCTAGAGGAAGAGGACCACAAGGGTACAGACAATTGAAGATAGAGACACGGTGGGCTTTTATCTGTTTCCTATCAGGAAAAGCATAACTGATGTTTTAGGTTTTCAAGAATACCCTAACTCAGCATTTTGCTGCAGCAGGGTGGTCACTGGGCTTTGGACTGCAGCCCAGCCAAACAGAATGGAGCTTTTCGTCAGTTAAAGTCCAAGAAGGGAATAATGATCTCAGAGTTTTTTATTTATCATTGGACTTGGCCTCCTGACCCTCCTAAAGAAAGGCAATGACTTGAAACAGCTTTCACAAAGCCAAGACATAAATGGTTGCAGTAAAAATTAATTTTATCCCAATCTCCCTTTTTTTTTCCCCCAGATACACAATTTCTATTATGTTTGGATAAATCCTGCCCCCCCTGGTTCCCTCAGAATGGTCAATGCAGTTCTTCACATTGGAAAGCTATGCTGGCCCAAAGATGTCTCTGTCTTGGCAATGGCTCACACAGCCCCAAACAGGGCTATGTGGAGTTATGTGGGGTTTTGAATGATTCAGCAGCAGCAAGTGTGAAAAGGCTGAGACTGCTAGCACTCACCCTTCCTCAGCCTTTTCGTATTCCTGGCACTCCCTGCGAGCTCTGCTGGCTGCAGATATTTAAAGAGCAAAAAGAGTGAGTACTGAAGCTAGCTTTTTTTTTCCTTTAGTTAGAATTTTTCCTTCCTCTTCTTTCATTTAGGCAGATATTTATGTTTTTATGGACACAGAAATCTTCCCCTGGTTTATTAGCACCAGCACAGAACATCTTGTTCTCCCAGCGAGCGCCGTGCAGTGATGAGCAAAGCTGCTTGTCCCAACTGCCTTTCTCCTCATGACAGGCACTTTCCCCCTTACCCAAGAAAACATGCAGCATTTCTGTGGTGAAAACACAGGGTTTTTTGTCACATAGTGGGTGCACATTCAGTGTGGTGAGGCACAAGCACTGGATAAAGTGATGAGGTATCTTACATGTTCCCCTTTACAAGCTGTGCTGTACCAAGAGGTCTTGGCATTTTTGTCAGAAGGCTGGACATTACAGCTCCTCAAAAACCTAAAGACCTCCACATAAAAATCCCCCAAACCATAACATTAAAGAACTGAAAAAAGACTAAGGGATTTCTATGCTTCCCAGTACACCTATGGAAAATGGAGACAAAATCTTTTCCATGCTGCACCTACAAAAGCATGCTGCAAGATTCCTTTATGCCTGCCACAGCTCAAGGCTCCATGTTTTGTCATTCTAGTATAATTCTTCTGGTATGAAATAGGGGCAAGATCTAGGTAACATAAAACACAGATAAATTGGGACTTTAGACTCGAAACTCCACCTGATCCTAGCCTGTGGTTTAGTCTCCAGGGCTGTATTCTCTGAAGAGGTACTTAATTAATTGGGTACTTCCCAGGCCTCTGGCACCTAACTTCTAACATCCATGTGTCCCTCAGGCATAATGGAAATTGTTAATCAATGTTAAACTAATTTGGTGGTGGCTGGAGGTTTGAGGAGGGCAGTTCAGAGAGCCAAAACCACTGTGACAGGCAGGATTCCTGTCCACCTGCATTGGCTGCCTCTGCAGAGGTGCCTGTGATTAAATGGACACAGCCTCATCTCTCAGCCAAAGATGTCTTTCCAGGTGCCCAGTGAACAGCACTGCTTGCTTTGCTTTCAGATGAAAGCAAATTCACCTACAGTCCTGACAGTGAAAGAAATCACATGCTTAGAGATCACAGGGATGTACATTTGGTTTTTTTCTTCTTTCCCACAACATACATGATCACTGGAAATTCTTCCCTGTGCACAATCTTCTTTTTTCTGTTTATTTGTCCTCATTCAAAGCTAACAGCTGGTTTTACCTATGAGAACCAGCTCACAGATGCACTTCAGGATATAAAGCACATTTATGATAAGACACCTGATAAATCCCTTTATGTTCCATATCTTTCCTGTAAAGCTGGGGAGGGGGGGAGTGGAGAAGGAGAAAAGACCTGCTTTAGGATGATGTCATAACTGTTGGGCACATCTGCCCCAAATTAAATTGCCATCTAAAGGGCTTATTTCTCAAACATATTTCTTTTCAGCTTGGAAGGAGACATAAAGCAGTGTATCCCTTCAGTTTGCATTTGGGGAGTCTGAAAATTTGGGATCACCCTTCACAGTATGCCAGCAAGATTTACTAGTGCTGAGCCTCTCAGGCAACGATGCTGTACAAGTTGCATGAAAAATGAATCTTTCTTGGTTCCTTGATTAAGTTGTGACTCATAATAAATCTTCCAGAGACATCAAGCCTGTCCTGCTAAAAGCATGAGGGAGCTTTGCAAAGCCCTCTAAGAAGGTGTGAGAAAGAGGTGTCACCTGTAAGGAGAAGCTTTAAAAACTGAACCTGCTTGAATTTAAAAATATTCATTCTGAGTCTTTCACTGTAAACTCTATATGCATGCCAGAATTGGAAGACAAAAATGCAGAATGCATAGAAATTAACAACAATGTTTAAATACACCAAAGATTAAACACTTGCAATTCTTTGTCTGCTATAGTATACTGCCCCCATCCCCCCCCAAAAAAAGTAACAGGAAAAGAGAAGAGGGAACATGAAGAGCAACTATTATTTTTAATACTTTCTGTGTGACCTTTTCCTATGAAGGCACTCAGGCTCTCTGGTTCACAGGTGAAAAATAGGAGGAAAATGCTGCACCAGACAAAATCCTCATGCTCTTGCTGCCTCTTAGTGCCAACAGCAGGTGTCTCCAAAATACTCATGGTGGCAAAGCCCTGTGTGACAAGAGAACCATTTTTTCCCTCCTGAGCAGACCCCTGGGCCCAGTGGCCATGACAGAGCTGTGCTTGTCTGTGGCATGTGCTGCACTGGGGGAAAAGATGCAGCACACACCACGCACATGCACAGCCTTGTGACTGCCTGGGCAGCCTGTGCTGCCCAGCAAAGCCTCAGCTGAACAGCATCAAAACACAGCAGAACCTCTCAGCCCATCTAGAAACCATGGCCCTGGTTTTCCAGCACTCCAGTTGGTGGAGTTATGATCATTTACACCAGCTGAGGAACTCTTCCTACATTTCCACCTGGCTCCTGAAAATTTATATACTAATTCCCTGCAAAGAATTACAACGAAAAAAGAAAAAAAAAAAGCCTAACTGGGTCCACAAGCTCTATTTCATAAGTGAGTTATCTCAGCCTTGCTGGGTCAGATCTTACTGAGAGGACGATACATCCAGGGCTGTCATGTAAATCATTTCCTTTTGAATACTTATGTCTAATCAACTTCAGACCTTGTTTTGGACACATTGTATGTTTCATAAGCTGAAGAACTCTCTCTGATGAAATCCTTGCCTCCTGACCCCAAAATACATCTGAACAAAATTGTCCCATCAGGAGTTCAGATAATTGCTTGGCCTTTCCTGTCAGTCATAAACCAGACAGATGCAACTTTTTTGGACACTTCCCCACACTTGACTGTGCTTTTCAAACATATTCCAAACAGCG
The DNA here is from genome assembly GCA_013398075.1 of Notiomystis cincta. Classification (NCBI taxonomy): domain Eukaryota; kingdom Metazoa; phylum Chordata; class Aves; order Passeriformes; family Notiomystidae; genus Notiomystis; species Notiomystis cincta. The sequence continues at coordinate 2,315 of VZRX01005380.1, read as the reverse complement.
TAAGAGAATAGGAATGGTTGCTTTTATAAGTGTGTGGTAGTTCATATGCTTAAGCAAAGAAACCTTGCTGGTGCCATATGTATTACTGTGTGATAAAAATTTACCAGCATGTAGTTCTGCAATTATTGTTCTTACAGCTTCAGTAGTCTTAAATCTTATTTATTACTGTGGACTTTTTTCTTTCACTGGAAATCCCAGGCTCTCCCTTTTCTTGTGCCAAAGTTTACAAAGCTAGTCCAGGCACAATTTGAAGACTCCATCTTTCTCACACCCAGAGAGTGTGTTTAAGAGTGGTCTTTGTGCTTCCACACACAGACCCCTTCTGGATCTGCAGCTGCCAGTTCTGGAGATCCAGCAGGGATGGTCAGTGCTGACCCAGCAGGGCACAGACACTGAGTGAGGGCAGCACCCGTGGCCTGGCCAGGGCAGTGTCCACCTCATGGGGCTGCAGCTCACAACAGGGACAGCCCAAAGTCCTGATGGAGGGCTGAGCTGGGACACTGCCCAAGCAGGGCAGTGGTGGGCTCAGCAGGGAAGGCCCAGCATGGACTCTGCAAAAGCAGGTGAAAAGTTTTCTGCTGACTTCTGAGGGGACCACGATTTTCTTCTCCTCGCCCTCCTTGACAGCCTGCTGGTGTACACAGGAGAGCTTGGAGAAAAAATTGCTGGAGGAAGCCTGGAACATATCTGCTGGTGAATGGCAAGTCACCCCATGCACTTGGATGGAGCTAAATCCTGAACAATGAGAAGTATTACAAATATTCAGACATCACAGACAAGGGTTTACAGAGATCACAGCCTTGAGTTGAAAGCCTGGGAATTCCTCAAGGAGAAGGTGTGGTCTCGGGCAGTGCATGTGAGCCAAGAACTTTCCAAGTGCCTCTGCAGCTCTCAAAATCTGATGAGAAAATTAAGTTCATGGGCAAAACATTGTAAAAATGGAAAGCAGGCTGCTACACTCATCAGTAAGTTGAAAGAACAGAATGTATGTGAATGTTAGAAAAGAAAAATCATTAAAGGTTCATTCTACATCAAGAAGAAGACTTTCCAAGGAGCAGGAAACAAGGACCTGCAGGGCTTGGGTGCCACAGAAGAACCTCATTTCTGCACCTTGCTGTGCAAGCAGAGCTGCAGAACCGTAGGTACTGTCTCACAAACCATTTGGATGCTAAACTTGCATAGGGATCCTGCAGACAGACAGGCTCTGTTAGACATTTTACTGTGCCTGTCTGAGGTGCCAGCCTCCTGGTGGTTTGACAAAACTGAGGTGACAAAACTGAACACAACGTGATTCCATCTGCCACAGTGGTGGTCTAGCACTTCACACCTGCAGCAAAGAGCAGTCTGGAAACAAAAGTGGTGTTTCTGTCGCTGATGAGTGAGACATGGGGCAGGGTTTGGCTCCAGCACAGCCTCATGACAATATGTGCCCAGGTCTGTATGAGTCACAGAACCACTCCTGAAGCTCATGCTGGCATTTTGCAGGGTACCTTTGTGAGCCTCTAGTGCCAGGCAGAGCTCACACAGGGTCTATAAAGCTGTCCTGGGAGGACATGGGAGAAAAGCACGAATCATTGGGGAAATTGCATTCTCTGCAGGAACCGCTGCAGCAAAGGCTGCAGGAGTCCCCTGGGTACCTGCTGCACCCACAGGTTGCCAACACCCACGGACCAGCACATACTGAGCTGCTTCTCTCCAAACTTCTCACTCTTTCCAGACTTCTGCTAAATGTAGGAAAATAACTTTCAATTCCTCACATCTCTGCATTTCTTCTCTTCATTACTGTGGGAAAAGCCCTTCTCTCACAATCCTGCTTTGCTGTGTGGTTTAGGTTGGACGCCCACTGTTTCAGCTTCTACCTCCTTGTTTCCTCACCTCGGATGCTCTCTGTAACTGCTTCATGTCTGCGCTGCCGTTCCTGCTGGTCCTGGCAGCATGCAGGGCAAGTGTCGTATGGGAAAATCGGTCGGTGGGCTCCTGCTTTGGGGACTGCGATGAGCGTGTGGACCAAATGAGCACAAAAAGGAGGTCAGAAATTTTTGGGAAGCGGAGGCACTCTAGCAGAAACACGCCATGGGCAGCCCCCGCCAGGGAATGGAAACAAATTTAAGGGACCCGCTCTCGAAAGGAGCCGTGTGACCGTCACAGCGGCGCTCGGGGACACTCAGAGCGGAGGTCGCGCCTGCGTGTCCCGACTGGAGCCGCAGCTGGAAAACCCTCGGGAGGCGGTGGGAGAGGGCTCCGGGGCCGCCGCGCCGCTCGCTCCGGGCACCAGGTGGCGCTGTGGGCCCGGGCACGGGAGGGAGAGCGGGAGA